>JAWWEQ010037191.1:0-19768 GCA_035583055.1 Torymus tubicola
TAAAAATACGTAAGAAAAGCTTTGGTGGAGCCGTGGACATCCATCGGCCACGGGAACCCCCCTGGCGCCTAGACTATTAGTGCGAGTAGTAAGTAACACGTTGCAAATCTAGTGATTATTCTGGTGAATCTAAGAAAACGTAGGAAAGGGTGTGAAATGAAAAGTGGACTGGAAGTTGTCGGGGCGAATGGATGGGCAACGGAAGAGAGGAAACGTAAGCAAATGATTTTTCAGCCGAAGCGTTTGGGTACATATATATATATATATACGAGTTGTAAAGTTGTGAAGTGTATGGTGTATAACTGTCGGCAAATTTTGCGTACGCAAGTAAAAATAGATTAGCACTATTTTCATTTTATATATAGCGAGAGATGTACCATATAGATAATTAGGAAATGATTCAACGTAAAGCAATGTCTTACGTGGAATACAAGTAAAATAACCACGAGTATAAATACATCCCTAGTTTACAATGTGTTATTTATCAATTATGTATTTCTGTATAGATAAAATTACATTTTCTTGTAATATACCAGCGCGCGATACCACGTTCTATACGTTCGACTTAACCTTATATTAATATACTTGCCTTTGGAGCGTTCCCGCGCTCCTTGATCCTATTTTCCCGGAACCCTCGTGCACGAAAGTCTACTTATATACAATATCAACGGAATAAATCCATCCTACACCTGACATTAAAAATCATCATCTTCCTATGTACCAACCCCTTTCCTCTCCCCTTTACTCATTAACAACCTTCCAACTACAACGCATTACACTTCGCAGAAATATATATATATATATACTATACATATACGTAAACCCTCGAGCACCATATATACATACACATACACGCACGCCATCCCTATTTATCATCACATTACGCGGCCATAATTCGAGCGAGAGTAAGCCGCGGGAGTATAGTAAGCGCTGACTGTGTGTATTTACCTTTCCCAGGGCTGTTTCAATATTCAACCGTCGTGAGCTGCTGAGAGAGAGAGTATAGAGAGCTACCGAACGTCGCGCGCGTGTATAGTGCGGGTGTACATCCTGAGGAATATCGCACGCGTTTGGACGTGTGTATATGTGTGTGTGTGAATTGGGTTAGTATAGTAGTGAAATGTTGAATAGTTCGTTTGGTGTGTATACGTGGAAAGTTTGTTTTTTTCTTTTTTGTTGATTTTGGAGATATTTTGTATTCGCAGAAAAAATTTATTTTCGAAGTAAAAATATATTTCGCGGATACTAAAAAAATATATCGTGCAAAGGGAATGAAAATATAAAGCTACAGAGTATAACGGGGTTTCCTTTTTTTCCAAAATATTACTAATTAATATTGGATTTAATTTTTTTTTATTGAAAAATAAAAATGCTCCGTAAATAATATTCAGAATTTTTGTTTGGGAATATAATAGAATAATGTAGGTATTATAATTAATTCTATCAGAAATAATCTCTTTTACTATGAAATATTTTGAGAGATGTTGCGTTATTAAAGAATATGCTGAAAATTATACTACATAAATGTCATCTTTATAAAAATAGAGTCAACGATCTTTTTAAACACGACATAATTTTCTACCTAAACCACCTGTATAAAAATCTACGCTTTTTAGATACATTCTATGTCTATAACAACCACGATACACATACAAATGGTCTTAAATACCTTTAAGACTTCACTCAAAACCGACACCACATCGCCGGTACACGCGCTCATTAAAATTCCCGTATAGCCTTGGCATCGGACCCGACACCTCGACGTATATGTACGTATTTATCACGAAAACACAAAACATCCGACGTTTCCACCTCTTCCTTGTACACACCCTTTTGAAACCGCAAACCTTGAGGCGTACCGTATGTATATCAAAACTTCAAAACATTCGGCAAATCACTCGGGGGCGAATATTTGCACTGACTGAAAAAAAGAAACATCCGACGTTCGAGTTGTTAGCTTTTTGAACGCACGCGAGATCTCCAACGAGTGGCTCATGGTGTATATATGTATATACTATATATATGAAAAAGCGGATTTGCATTCGCGTGCATGTGAAGTGAAAAGAGAAAGAGGAAGAGAAAGAGAGAGAAAGGTTAATCGATATGTAGGAGAGAGAGAGAGAGAGAGTGCATGCGGGTAGAAGTAGTTTACTTTTAAGAGAAAAAGTTTGATTTTTAGTTTATTAGATAGCTTGTTCTTGTTGTCATTCTTTGTTTCGCGCATGTATCATGAATAAATTTTTTTACAATTGTTTTGGAGATTCTGTACTATATAGCTACACTAATTAAAATGAGTACAGATCTCAATTCTTCTCTATACCATCTTAAACAACCTGCTTAACTAAATTTTTTCCAAACAATAATTGAAGCGTATAGTTGCAAAAGTGACTATCTCCACTTTTTTCCGAACCCATTTTTATTGCATTTTCGTGTATAGAACATCAATATTTATCATTAAAAAAAATCATACTGGTCCAGAATATAGATATAGTCGCTTTTCATGGTATGAAAAAATAGGGTGTACTACAGAATACACTAAATCCAAATTAAAGTCAGAGTCAAAAGTAGCCATCTCTTTTCATTAAAAAGTAAGTGGAAATGGCTACTTTTGAAACTAACTGAAAGTTGATTTTGGCACATTCTGGAGCTTGACTTTTTGGACAACAAAATATTTTCTGTATAAGGTATAATCTGTAAAAATGTTGTTGATTTCGAATAATTAAAGCAAAAAAAAAATGTTTTCCGAGAATGAATTGATAGGGATCAACGTAATATATTTCCAGTACACTGTGTACTAAATTTGTGTGTTTACGTGTTGATATTATTTAATTTAATTTAATTAAAATTAAAATTTGGCATAATATTTTTTGTTAAGTTTTTTTTATTACAAAATGTTTGTAAAAATTAATTTTATTATTTGGAAAAGAAGTGATTTTTAATTTATTTATTTAAGTAAATGATGTAGTCGAATTTTCACCCTCATTAGTTTCGGTCAAAGATGTGTGATCGGATTCAATGGAAAGGGCCATTTCAAACAGGTGAAACAAATAAAACACCTAAGTTTTCTGTCTGCGACGTTTCGTCGGTTTGGTTACTGACCTCTTCAGGCTATATTATTTAAAAGTACAGAAACGTCGCACGCAGAAAACTTAGATGTTTTATTTGTTTCACTTCTTTGAAATGACCCTTTCCATTGAATCCGATCACACATCTTTAACCTATTTATTTAAGTATTTATTTGCCTGTACAATGTTTTTTTCCTTAAAAATAAAATATTTTTTTTATTTTTATTTATGAAAAATTATTTTGCCTTATGTTAGTGTGCAGCAAAATACACTAACTCCACAAGGAAGTGAATTACAAGAAGCCAAATCCGAAGTTAGTTGCAAAATTAGCTAAATCCAAAAAAAAATTCCCTAAATCATACAATAAATGAGTATGATTTCACACACTTTGTGAATCATGTACACTATCCGAACTATACCTAATGATGGATGAAAAAAGTTTAAAAAGTCAGTAGTATAAGTACAGCAGAAAATGTTCTTTCCTGTAAAAAATATTTTTTGGATATAGCCACTTTTGCAGCTATACGCTTCAATTATACATTCCCCCTCTTCAAATACATATTTTGTAGAGTATTAAATATTTATTGAAGAATCTTCTGTTAACCAAAAAATATTTTTTTAAATCTTATCGTCACTTTACTGAAATATTATAGAACGAAAAAATAGTTACAACGAATTCTTATCATCATTCCATTTACCATAAAACCACCTTACACACGTAAAACCATGAATGTTTACACCCAAACCCTACCAACCGCACCAACCCTTCTCGACCCCATAGCACGAAAATCCTAACCGACCGCTGTCATGCACGCATATATATACACGCACTTTTATTCGCGGAATCCACTACCCCAAACATATAACATTACCGTCGCCCTTTCTGTGGCTTTTGCGGTAATATGTGCTAACGCGGCTTCGTGCGCGTGCCACCGATCCTATATACCGAAAGAGACAAACGCTCGCACGCATTCTCACATACCGTCACAGAGTTTCAGTTCGGTTGGGTTTTCCTCGATGGTTGGTCTGTCATAGGTGGAATGTAAAGTGATGGGATATATGTCGAAAGTATTTTTCGCAGTCGTTTTGCGGATGTTATTGTTTATGGGTCAGTTGTATTGATAATAATGGCTGTTCGTTATGAAGTTATATTATTGTTATGTTTTTTTAGAGTTTTATATCGTATTGTAGAGTTTAAATATAGAATTCTTGATAAAGTATATAAAGTAAATAATGTAATTATTGTCATTATGAAATGGATTATTTTGTATTTTACGTTGTTATGGATAACGATGATATTTTTGGCTCAGTGAATTTCATGGAAGTATGTGATATTTCAATGTTTATACATATACACATAATTTTCAACTACAGTTAAAAGCTTTATATTTTATATTTAAAATACAGTTCTGATAAACTATAAATATACCATATGTATTTAAATATCTACGCCCAGTACACGGCACTGTGATTTTAGGAAACGAAAATTCAACAATGTACATCTCAAATGCAGCGTAAATCAATAAAGTCCCCGTATATATTTGCACAGCTTCGTTGCGCATATACTTGTTCCAAAATAGTATAGTATATAATATAAAATACAACGTTATATCGTAATTATTTATTCCCTCGCACTTATCGCGGCTCTTAATGCACGCACATAATTTTTAACCACGAGATCAACAAAAAAATAATCGCACCAATTACCAAAACCTCCATTAGGGTCACTTTTATACTTACGCGAATATTCTAAAAGCCAATTCTTATAATTCAAAAAATTCCATTGGCTCGAAGACCCATTGCTTTAAATAACCGCGCAACTATATACTCACCTTAGAGCCTCTTTTCATTCGCAACGACGACGACGACATGCCTTCAATTCTGCCTTATCGCTCTCGTTATTATTACGTCCACCCGTGGTCTGAAGAGAGCCGCTCAACGATTAGATTACTTACCTCTCTCTCTCTTTCTCTCGTCTACCGAAAATTTCTTTCCTCCTTCCTTTCGTGCATGAGGGATGCTTTATGCCTTTCTTCGAAGGCACGAAAGAAGTTATTACGCTCATTAGCGAAATTGGCCCGAAAGAGAGGCGCCGCCGCCGCCGAGCATTTTTCTCCGACGAATGCGACGGTTAAGAGTGGTTTTTAATGGGAGAAGAGAGAAAGAGAGAGAGAGAGAGAGAGAGAGAGAGAGAGGGATAGAGAGAGGTAAAGGGAGGTTACGCGAAGGAGTTGATCGACCGCGGCGAAGAGGAAGGTATTGGGGGTAAGCATTTACTATGGGATTTGAATAATAATTTTTTACATGATATTTATACTCACTAGGAGAGGGTCAGCCCTCCGAATCACGGATTTTGCTCAAACTTTGAGATATGTTTTTTAAGGAAATATTGCAAAAATTTATCGTTTTGTTTGTTTATTATTTAGTTTAGATAAAGCATACATATAATTCGAAACAATGAAATTAAAACTAAAGAATGCCAACTTTCTGTTGCACTTTTCAGAATTGAAAAATATTGAATCCATCCAAAGTTACGATAATTTAAATTTAAACAATGAAAATACATTAAAATAGAAAGGTTCTAGTTTCCATCGATTTATAAGCGATTTTTTGATAGATTCAATATTTTTCAATTCTGAACAATATAAAAAAAAGTTGATACTCTCTAGTTTTAATTGCATTGTTTTAAATTGTATGTATGCTTTATCTAAAGTAAATAATAAACAAATAAAAACGAGCAATTTTTGCACTATTTCCTTAAAATGCAGCTTAAAAATATTCCATCTTTCATCATATTTTGGTATCCAAAAACATATCTCAATGTTTGAGCAAAATCCGTGATCCGGAGGTCAGACCCTCTCCTAGTCAGTCGTATTAATCTATAATCATGTGTTCTTCAATTTTCTAGCAGTAAAAATAAAACAGTGTTTTAGTTGTAGTTGAGCGATCAACGAGATTATTTAATTTCATCGATTTTAAGACATTTAAATGAGTTTCTCTGCTGAACTAGAAAACTACTATAAAGTAGATCAATTTTTATAGAAGAAGTATTATAATGTGAAAGGTAATTCTAATGTAATAAATTACTGATAAAAAGAACTTTAATCGCGGAATATTTCAATCATTATAAATTCCGAACATATAAAATCTTGTATATAAAATATCAAGAAAATTCATGATGTACTTGACTTACTTTTAGGAACACTTATATGTAAAAACTCTATACCTGTAATATTTCCGTTGCTATTCTCACTTGTTGTAATATATGAAAAGAGAGTTTGCAGAGAACTGTAATCAATGCTTATACATATTTTCATACAAAATGACAAATCAGTGTCTATTTTGTCAACTGCTTTACAAATAAACAATATAACAATCATTATATTTTTAACTTAAGTTAATTTTCAATAACCTCCATTCATCTCCTACTAGTTTCTGTCGCACAACCATAATCGCCACCTGCTCTCTACACCCATCAACCCTCACATATCCCAACAACTCACCCGACCAACCTCACCTCATCATCGGCACATAAGCATCAGGAGGACGACGGAATCCCAACGGGCGCGAAAGGCGCGGCGGCCGGTTATGGGCATGTCCGCGTGTGTACGCGCGCGAATTTGAATAATGCGCGCGTCCGACATTCCGGCTGCGTGCGTACGTGCATACGTGGGAATCGCCAACTATGACCCGAGGAATCTAGCCTTCTCCCTTGGTGATTATAAACGGATTATGCCAGATGTGGAGGAGGGATAGGTGTAGGAAGAGAAAGGTTTTGATTGACGGCGAGTTTTAGGAGTTAGGGTTGGGATGTATGATTTTGGGGGTAAAAGTGAAGGTTGTGGCTTTTTTTTTTGGAGAAGAGGATATATTAGAGGGAAGCTAAATGTCGTTATGTGTTAGATGTGGTTTTATAGTTTAGTTAATGGTTGGTTTTATTCCGAAAGGGTCGAAAGCGGAGAGAAAATGGTCTTCGATTATCTGCTAATAGATTGCGGTTTTTTAAATCTATTTCGGAATAGACGATGCATTTAAAAGTTTGGAACCATTTCAAATGACCACATATTTAATGAAGCTACTAAAACATAGTATGCATAAAACAATCATGAGGTGTCTGGGTTATAAGTAACAGATTGAATCTTACGTAGTCATTAAATGTCGATTTTTTGTTAATATGATTAGAAATTACACTATCAGCAATATATAGACGTACGATAAAATGTTGTTTTTGTGTCATTACTATATCTATAATATATTTAAATGACATATGAATAAAAAAAAGCATTTAATTTAAATGGTAGGCTGACAAAGCCAGATTGAAAAGAGTGCAAAAATCTAATAATCGATACGGTTTTTGTACAAATCAGCAAATTTGTACAAAATTACAAACAAAATTCGTTATTTTTGTTATTTTTAACTGTAAATTTTGCTATTTTTGTAATTTGTTATTTTAATTTGTAATTTTGCTGTTTTTGTACTCTCGTAATTATCTAAGTCGTGTAAAGGGCAATATTGCCCATTCAACTGAATAAATAAATAAATAAATAAATAAAATTTTTATTAGCATTTGTTAAAGATTATTTTATTAATCTTAAAAAAAGTTTAAGTAAATTATAGGTGTTTCATATTTTTTTTAATTTAATATTGGTAAACAGCGATTCGACTTTGCACAGTAATATCAATATTTGACTTTAATTTGATTATCAATTAGACTGAATCGCGAGTTTCTGTTATTTTATTAATCTACTTGAACTTCTAACTGATCTTTTATTTGCAAAGCAAACTTTATTGTATCAAGTATCGTATAAATATTAAGTGGTACGATTATAGACGAGAGATTGAAATCCCTGTCAGCCGTTAAAAGCGAAGTTATATGAAAAAGTGGGTCAGCAATTGAAGTTTTATGACGACCAATATTAATAATATTTTTGTGACTCTTTTATACGGTATAAATTCAAACTTATTATTTTAAATATACACTTCAATATACGGAACGGTTTTCACTACAAAATTAATTAAAATCTATTTAATACATTAAAACATCGATATAAAAGAACAACAATTTAAGTTTAAAAAGGCAATGCATTGGCAGTTTATTTTTGTTATATAAAACCTTGCAGCGAAACCAGTCTTGTTAAGGACGTCATTAGACGTGTTAGTTTTCACAGAAAATGTAAAAACCTGCTGTAGTCTTCACACGAACGTTGTAAGATATTCTAGTCAGAAACGTAGCGAAAACGTGTTGGTTTATTCGGCCAAAAAAGGTCAAAATGTGCTACTTTTCGTAATAATAATAATAATAATAAAAAGTTAAATATGTACCTCTTTTCAAAGACTTGAGCGTTGTATTACTTTTAGTATACAGTACGTAGATGTAACCGAATGGTGGCTTTTGTTGAATCAGCATGTCGTAAAAAAAGAAATGACAAAAGAAGAGACTGCAATACGTTGTATTTGATTGAAATCGTTCTGAAAATAGGTCAACTATGTATCTTCCAGGTAGATTTATTAAATCATAAAATCCACGTCAATATTGTATCGTAAAAATGCAAATAAATGCCTCACTTTTTATGACATTTTATGGTGATGAGTATAAACAAACGTATACACTTGAAAGCTCAGTTAAAAAATGCTGTAATTATTTGTCACTCAACCGTTACCCTGTTTTTTTGTTTGACAAATTCAAAACATCAATTAATTCAACATTCCGTTAAAAAAGAGTTATAGAAACTCAGAGTATTCAACCGATTCGCGACATGACGATATAATTCAATTGCACTCCGTTACAAAACGTCGAGTATATATAGCCAGCTGCGCGTCATGCCAATTCCCGAAAAGTTAAAAGCGCTTCGAAATCCGTAACGCCGATCGCTTTGAAGTCCCATCATCGCTCTAATTTGATGAACCGAAAACGCAATTTAGCCTGGAGAAGTCACTTCCGGACGGTTGCACTTGCAAAAGACAAACCTTATATATCGCTACCGAAGAAATCGAATTTCCCCGGGACCAAATCCTGCTTTGACCTATACACGCTCGAGTCGAATCGAAAACGAGACAAAAAAAGAAATACGCGAAAATCGCACAAAATTCGCCCCGGATTTTCATTTATTTACCATGAAATCGAGAGATGAAGTATATATGTATAGAGATACACATACATATGAGTGTATCGAATGTTGGGTTATATAGGACGCGTACGCGTGTGTGTGTGCACGAGTGGCAATAAAATTACGAAAATCCGATTTTATCGCGCACACGTGGAGGGAAAAGAAGAAGCTGGTGATGCTTGATTCCATGTATTTTTTTTGCCTTCTCCCCAATCAGCGTGGGATTCCGAAATAAGCAGATATATGAGGGTGCAAGAGTCTTTGACCTCACGCGCGTGAATGTGTGTTGAGTGCGATAGCTATGGTTCACGGGTGGCGTATATGAGCCATTCTACAGAAAAACGTACACTTTACAGTCCAAAAATGGAGACCCGTCATTTTTGAGAGCGCACTTACCAAACAATTTTGTTTTCATTCTTTAGGATATTGCAAATGAAATGGAAAAGGGTGCCAAGTCGGAACCATGTGCCAACAATTAGTTACGGGCTAATTACTGATAATGAAAAAATGACTAAAAATAGCTCTAGTTTGATCCAAAATAATTCCACTAATAACAACTCAATATAAAATTCAGAAAAAAGAAAAAGAAACTAGAGTACGAGAGCTTTCCAAATCTTTTTTCAGAATTAGAAAATGTTGATTCCTTCAAAAATTATGTAATTTTGAAGTTATGGGCTTGAAACTTAGAAAAATGATAGCAAATTCACGAAATACTGTTACGAATTCAATCATTTTTTTCCAAATTCTTCTTTTGCTACCATTTTTGTCAGTTTCAAGCCCAACTTTAAACTTACATAACTTTTGAAGGAATCAACATTTTCTAATTCTGAAAAAAGATTTGGAAAGCTCTCGTTCTCTAGTTTCTTTTTCTTTTTTCCGAATTTTATATTGAATTGTTATTAATGGAATTATTTTGGATCAAACTAGAGCTATTTTTAGTCATTTTTTCATTATCAGTAATTAGCCCGTAACTAATTGTTGGCACATGGTTCCGACTTGGCACCCTTAAGTGTGCTCTCAAAAATGACGGGTCTCCATTTTTGGACTGTAAAGTGTACGTTTTTCTGTAGAATGGCTCATATATGTGCGGTTTGCTTGCTCTTTTACGCCCGCGCGCAAGCGATGTTATGTTTGTGCAGATGTGATATGTGAGGTATTGCATTTTTTTTTCGTTTTTTTTTCGAGAGAATTTAGTGGTTTTAGGTGGTAAATTGTTATGGTTATTTCAATTTATTATACTTTGTATTACAACAAATGTATAGAATAAATTTATATAATATTTTACTATTTAAATAATTTAATGAGGATTTTGAACATTGGAAAAATACGTTGGTTAAACATTCCAAGCAAGATTCAATTTGCTAAGCTGCAGCTTGTTCTCCAAAAAAATTACGATATCAAAAAACCAAAATTTCAATCCATTGCTCCATAAACAATCTTTGCATTTCTATATTATTCTCATCCCTTACATTTTTCCATTTATGTTTTTCACTCCCAATATGAATTTTCAGGAAACTTTTATATTATTCTCATTTATATATCGACAAGATAAAAAAATAACACACACGACATAACAAAATCGTTATTCATCGCGACATATATATATTTATCAAGTTTTTCATGAACCGACAAAACAATAGCGCACCGCGGAAAAATATACCATTTTCCATCGCATACCAAATCCTACGCGCGAAAAAACACAGCCGGCGCGTATAAAAATCAAAAAGTAAAAAAGCACATGCGGGAAAATGCGCCGCGCATGTCCCCAGAGAGCTAGAGAGAGACAGAAAGAGCAGCAGCCTCTGGGGTCGCAATAAAACGCTCGCGCGCGTTGGGGCATAGATTCGGTGTGACGAAATCAATGTAAGCATCATGTGTATGGTATATCTTGCGACCGAAATCAAACGACGTAGTCGAGGGTTGTTATAGCAAGGGAGTGGAATTTTTTGGGTTACATGAGGGAATGGGTAGTTTTGGTGATTGCGGGCGGTGGGTTATATGCGAGGATAGGGTGCGTAGGGATATAAAGGAGATCGTGTGTAAGGTGATGTATAGAGGGTGAAAGGGGAGTGGAGAGGTTTCGTATATAGTGGAGTGAGGAAGATGTGAAGAGGACTTTTTTTGTCATTTTTAAGTCTATGTTATAAATATATTAAAGGAACAAAGATTATTAATTAATTTATATTTGATAAATATTACGATTAAATTGTTAAACAAAGAATTTTCAATGTGCCTGACGGACGAGCATCATTTCTTTTCCGCATCGTAAAATCACATTTTCTTCCAATTTCTTAACCTTTCGGTTGAAAAATCTTGGAAATTGGAAAGAATGGTAGAAAAATCGCTTCGGAAATAGAAGAAAAAATGGACAACCTTCACTAAAGCTAAAAAATATAAATTTATGTATCGGATAACGTTCAAAATTTTCTTTCCTCTCAAAAGCAAACCGTTCTTATCCACTTTTTATCCATCCCCAGTAAATAACCTTCGATATTTCAAAAAATAAACCAAAATTACAAATTACAATAATATTAACGGTAACAGTAACCCCGATAACCCTATCTTCTACTTAAAACCCTGCGAATGTTTACTTACGAAAACCAATAACTTTCAGTTCAAAATAATCTTCCATCTCCCTGAAATATATACAGTCGAAACTCTTTCTTATCACTCGTTTATATACACAATTCATAATCATTAACAACCCTACTTACCACTCCCCATGACTCCATAAATCCATTAAAACCCAATTAACCACTCCGCTCTCTTCTGTATATACCACCGACCTCGAATACCTTAAACCACAGCACGATTCTTCCCCCACCGCGCGAAGGAACTTTGACCGGCGCGCGCGTGCGATCATCCGAAAGAGCGGCACTGGCGCTTCTTATATATATACCTATACTCTCTTTTTCTCTTACCATGTACATGTGTGTGTATGTGTGCTCCTGCTGCAAGGGCTTGTAACCGTAAAATTTTACGACGAATCGGAGAGCCGACGGCCGTGCGCGCGGTGGTCATTACTTTTTGGTTCTCTCTCTCTCTCTTCTTATTTTTCGCGGAATCGAGAGAGAGAGAGAGAGAGAGAGAGTACGTAACGTTCGGAATTTATCGAAATTCTCTCTCTACCGAGCGAAATGACTTCCATACAATTTTTTATGCCTCGTTTCGAATTTCTTGCGTGCTCTGCTTCGACGTTCTTTTTGTGTGTATGTGTATGTGAATATATAGGTAAGAGGGAAAGAGGTTATACGTGCAGTGGACACTGAGGCAGCTGCGCGCTTTTATGAAGAGCGCGAGCGCGTGGTTTTACGTTACTTATCTTGCACAAGAGAGGAATAAAAATTACGGTAATGCTGTTTAGAAGGGTTTGCTTATGAAGGTGAATGGGTTATCGTACAATATGCGATGCTTTGTTTTGTTGGTTTTGTAATTGGGTTATGGTTTGGGTTTCAGACTTTTAAAAGTTAAGTTCACGGGTTTTATTTTGGTTTGTTACGAAATTAGAACACCGCGTGATTTTTGAAGAGGAAAGAAGAGTTACATTAAAAATCTGCACATTGAATGTATTTTTATAGAGTTTTATCCATTTATTAGCTCTAAATTTGTAAATATGCGATATGTTTGATATTTTTTCATATTTTCCGATCTGCAGCAATTCAATGATAATAAGACTAATAATGTCTGCTTTTATTAAAAATTCATTCGTTACATTGTTATTCAAGCAATATTCCGTTAAAGTTATCCATTTATAAATATAAATCTCTAAATCCAAAAACAAACTTCTTACAATTATCCCTTTTTTCAGCCATCTCAAGGAAAACAAGTTTTTGCGTAAATCGTATTTTAGCAAATGTATCCTAATTAACCAACTACATAAATTAACAATTTCTTTTTTTCTCTAAAAAAAAAAGAATAAGATATCAAACACAACCGTTACTTTACAGCATCCCTTATCCAAATCACCACAACTCATCGACCTCCGCATCTCACACCCTACCGGCACCATAATCTAACTTTCCTCACTTTGCGACCTCCTCGCATATCAGTATCCACAGCCAGCTTCTCAACGAAAAATTCTTCTCTTCCTCTGGCCTCTCATAGTACGACCTACATACGCGGGGTATCGCCTCGGAGAATTAATAATCTCTTTTTCCTCCTCGGCCATATATATACGATGATTCCCTGGGGCGGTAAGAAAAATGTAGGACACACGACGACGACGCGAATGCACATATATATATACATATATATAAAACTCAAGAGATAGTTGAGTGTAGTCTGTTTCGGATTGTATAGCTATATATGTATTTTCGCTGGGCCATCGTTTAGGTATTGTCTGCAGAGGAGGAAGTATATATTGAGTGGGCTACGAGAAATATGGTCAAGTGTGGAGTAACGGATCGCGTGTGTATAGAAGTCGCGGGGTGTATTCGCGAAATTACTTTAGCCGAGAGAGAGAGAGAGAGAGAGAGAGAGAGGAGTGGCTTTAATTTTCGGTCGATAAATCGATGTGGAGTAGAGGTTCTTTAACGATGAAGGAGAAGAGAGAAAGACAAAGAGAGTTGAGAAGTTTTTGAAGAGTGAAGAATCGACGAGTGTAGGTTGAACAATATTCAGTCATTAAGATGACAGATTGTATAGTTTGTCGTTTTTTTTTTGTTCTTCATTTCTAGTGTATTATTCATATGTATTTATTACGAAGGTATGTCCTCGTAAACGTTTGAACACTTTAAATTATTCATATAGTGGTTTGCAATTAGTATATACAAAAAAGTTATACATATTGACTTACTTATACAACAAATCTACACGATTTAAAATAGCAAATCAAACTATAAATTAATTACAACACTCCCACCTCACCTATATACCATCCCAAGTTCACCGACCCTATCAGCAACCCAAACACATTACCCACGGCAACTTCCTAAACCGTCTCGCAGTTTCTATATACACACGCAACACCACATATTCTATATCCCTTCTCTCAACCATACCACTTTTTCTCACCCACACCTACACACATCCGAAATAAAAAAATCGAGTTCTTCGTTCTCTCTTTCTCTCTCTCTCTCTCTCTCTCTCGCAGGATTAATTAAGCAAAATACCCATAAGGATTTGCGCGCACGCGTATGTTGGCGAATGTTGTACGGTGTATATCGGGTATTTTAATCGGCTTCCGTGAACGAACGAACGAGCTGAGAGCGAATCCTATATATATATGTGTATGTATTTTCTTGCGAGTAAGCAGCAGCGCGTGCAAGGCTTTGATGGAGTGAAGGTTGGAGAGCAGCATTAGTGCTATGTGGTTTTTGCTTATTGGATGCGCTGCTGTTGGCTGGAATAGAATAGTGATATAGGATGGTTTGGGTTTTTATTGTATAGAATGTGTTAATGATGATGTTTTGAACGTATATGGATGTTGGGATAAGGTGCAAAAGGTGTACAGGGAATAAACATTATATGTATAGTGTAATCGCTAAATTTTGGTCAGATCAATATGGAATATTGTTATATAATATACTGATTTTTTATTGAAAATCAAATTTCTTTTACTTTTAATATGCATTACATTGTATATATATATATATATATACAGTGTATACTTTTTATTCTGTACCAGTATATCTCACATTACATCGAAAACAAAGAGGTTTGAGAGTATTTTACTTAAACCAACATAATACATAAAAATATGTTATTTTTCTGTTTAATCATTCACCTTTGGTTTTATACTTAAACAGTGCTATTATTCTCTTATCATTTCCTTCTTCTTTTTTATACTTTAAAGGATATTCATACATTTAAATTCATGACTCGTGTAGGGTATAAAATCCTCCATCAGCTATCATTTTCCGTAATTCCCAAACTACATTTACGTATCGTCTCCAACCCCATCTACATTCACAATCTCAACCTCTCCCTTATACCGATACACAATATTCCCCTCTGTCTCACAGTCCCCAACAATCATGTCGCACCCTTACTCCTTATCGAATCACTCCTTCCCAATCGAATTCCTCCTCCCCAAAAACCTTTCTTCTCTCCTTTGCCACTGCACTTCTCTCTCTCTCTCACGATTCGTCCAACGCTATATACACCACACGAAGGTATATATATATACATCGAGCTACGAGGGGCACAGCGACCACCACCGTCGGCAAATTATGCTAAACCTATAAGGACACGCGGACCGAGCTGCGCGGCGCGTGACTCGATCGCCTTAGCCTCAGTAGTATATATATGTATATACGAAGGTACCCGGAAATCCATAAGGAGCGCGAGAGCGCGTCGGGGAGGTCGAGCAAGTTTGTGTATGTGTATGTGGGTAGCGGATCGCAAGAGAGAGAGAGAGAGAGAGGTGAGGTGCATTAGAGCGAAGGAACGGTGAGTATATGGGTTTTGTCTTGTTGTTGAAGCTGTGTGTTGGATGTGATTTCGTTAGACTGTGAGCGCGCGGATAGGGTAATTAGATTTGGAGTTTGTACAGTGTATTTTCATTTTTAATGTATATATGTTTGTCTGTAAGATTTATGAGGACACGATAAGGTATTGAGTGGAGAGATTGGGGTACGGTGAAAGAGATGAAATTAAAGTTGCGGTGTATATACTGACGAATGGACTATAATTTGTTGTTATGATGCATAAAGTGGTTGTAAAATATTATGGTGTATATAGAAAAGCAACGCATGTAATATATCAATCGAAAAGAGACTGTGTGTACGTGTATATATAGAAACCAGTGTTAATTTATATATTATATAAATTTTACATTTAGTATATCAATAAATATCCAATATATATCTAGCAACACCAAATTTTATCCTACATTTTCTAGCCACAATACATCACATCGTTATACACCAACATTTCTCACTCCGAGCATCATCGCGACCTTTTCTCGCTTATAAACAACACTATACGCCCGGTAATTGCCTCTTGCAAAAAGGTTAACATTGTTACTTTCGAAAGCAATATAACTCGCGCTCTTCTCTTCGTCATTACAGTTTCCCGAAAAAGATTCCTCGTTGATTTATATTTGCCTGGCAATTTTACACGCGTTCACTCTGCTTTCTCTCTCTCTCTCTCTTTCCCTCTCCCTCTCTCTTCTCTCTCCCTTTGCACGAAATTACGGCACAAGCACAACATCACGAAATCATCGTCACGACTCTCATGCAAGAGTGAGAGAGAGAAAGATGGAGAAAAACAATGCCGGAAAGAGTTGACCGCCTTCTTCTCTTTCGTTTCTCTGTATTGTAATGCGGAATTCGTATATATATATATATATACACAGCAACGAAATCTGCATTCGCGAAAGGGGGCAAATTACCGAGGCTCGTTACGCTGGAATTTTCGGCGCTTCGCGGTGTATATAACGTTAAGGTATAATGTGCGCTACAGACGCGCGTGAGTTGAAGAAGAAGAAGAAGAGTCTGTCTTTTGCCAGAGTTGCCGACACGAGTGAAATGCGAGGAGGGAAAAGGGGGGAACCGTGTCCGCGGGGGATCCGTCGTCGCATGAGGCGCGATGATGATGACGGTGTGTGTGTGTATGGAAGTGTTGTTGTTAGTCGGGAATGCAAGCTGGAAGTTTCGTGTACTTTCGGTTTCTGGGGATGCTCTGTGTGTGGTTAGGAATGTTTTGCAGGGTTAGGATGAAATAATGCTGGAATAGGTATAATTGGTTTGGATGTAATTTTGGTATAGAATATCGAAAATGGTGTAAAAAAAGGAAATAAAGAAATCATTTTTCATAACAATGTAGCTATTTGTAAAGTAATTAATTTATCGGCAGATTAATTCTTAAATATACTTCATAATTATTTCGTATTAATATTGATGAAGAACATGATCTGCGAAAGCTATAGTCGCACTGCTGTCTGTTATAATATGAATAGACATCAATGCTATTAGCTTCCTGATCAGTTTCTCGATCGATGTGTTATGACTAATATTACAGACAATGTTAAATATACATTGTCGTTTCGTTATCCGATTTATCTATAACTAGTGAATATATAGGTAGAAACAAAAATATTTTTTTATTACAATATAATTTTTTTATCACTATTCATGTAGGCTTTTATATTTAAGTATACATTTCATGTCGCAGACGTGAATCTTTTATATACTCTCGAAAATTTAATAAGTACAAAAAAAAAACACTAAAAATCAGTTAAAATTGCCCCAGTACAGCAAAGCACAAGTAAAACATCTCTATTTTAAATAGAGAATATATATTCATATATTTCTAATAGATATCAGTGAATAATCACCAATGTTTCGGTAAAGCAACTTTAACTAATCTTTAGCAGAGTTTCTACTAATTTTATTTTAGTGAGTATACTTTGCAATACCATATCTATTTTTTCAAATCCTCAACAACAACAAAAAAACAGTACCAACCTGACCATCCTGCTATACCCTACTACACACACTACCAACTCTCTCCCAACCATTCCCGCTAATTTACTCACCATTCTCTCTCTCTCTCTTTCCAGCCGACCAACCACACGTGTCCCAACACAATCCCAGCTCGCATCTACAACCATTATACTCTCCCATACTCCGGGTCCCGTATAGTCACCGTATCCTCCACCCCTCTCTCCTCTCGAGTTCCACCAAGCTAGACCCATCTCCGCATTCCCAGCCACCCGCACGACAATCGAACGTTGGAATCGAGAGCCCAACTAATTCTTTCGCGATCGCATCGCACCTGCGTTCACTCGCTTCGCTTCTCTCTCTATATATATATATATCGCGCCACTTTCATCCACGTAATCGCACGTATGTGTATATATATACGTATGCGCGTATTGTTTCGCCAGACCGTTACACACGTATTGTTCTGTAAAGATATCGCGGTGGTGGTAGTAGTAGTATGAAGATTAAAAGAAAAAAAATAGGTTGCAGAGAGACGATTAGAAATGTACTCTCAAGTATTATACATATACCTATAGGCTATTCGAATGAATGTTTACGTGGTATATAGAAGCCAGCTCGTAAGCGGTCAGGATTTATGATGATTTATTCGGATACCTATAGCTAATGAATGATTCGTGCGACGACGCAACGCGTAGTAGTAGCTCTATTGAAATTCAAATAACTATTAATTATATCGCGCTCGCAACACCTGAAGTTACATGCCCAGTCAATCAATATGGTAATACCTATGCGCTTCTGTTGCCTGGCGCAGTAGTATCGTACACCTACGTCGTCGTTGTCGTACTTCAGCGAATTATTATCATCTTCAAACATGACGTAGTGTACGCGTGTATACGATTCGAAGTTAGCCCTTGCGCCCATAACATGCATAATTCGATAGGACATTGTAGGTCCCTGCTGTGTCATCGATATATATTCACACGTGCACACACCTAATAATCTATAATTTCATCGATCTAACTCTAACCCTAATCTTCTCCCATTTTCCTTCTCCGACCATACATCACTATACGTATTCATATTATATATAAAACCTTGAACACTAACCGGATTACATTTAAAACTCGACCGTAAATTTTTCGCGGCCGATCGCGTTCTCGCGCGACCAAGAAGATATCGCGTATATATGTTTGACTCTCTCATTTTCTCTCTCTCTCTCTCCCGTACCTCCTTTCGACCTCCCATCGAACAATCTTCGTGATGGAATTCCGGGATATGGGGCCACGAGCCGTTCGAGCGGAAGCTAATTCCGCGCTCCGACGCTGGGCCAGCAGCTTGTGTGTGTGTATATGCGGGTGATCGATCGGTGATTCTCGTGTGATGCGAGGGAGAGAGGAAAAAGAGTTCGTTTGAAGAGAAGTGGGAGGTTTGTGTGATTGAATGTGGGTGGGTGAGGAAGTGTAGATGTTCATATGGTGGTGGAAATTTGGGATTGCATGAGGAATTAGTCAAGGAATATATTATAAGTGGTTTATGGGGTTGGAATAATGTGAATAGGAGTGATGGTGATTGGATCGATGATTTCTTATGCATATGTGAAAGCGTATAATATATTATACACGGAAATGTAAATATTTGAGCGTAAACCGCGAGCATATATTTCATATAGAAGTAAACTTATATAGCGTATGATTTATTTAAACCATTCTATTGAATTATTTTTTAAAACATTCAATATATCACATATATACCTTACTGAATAAAACTAAATCAGTCTATTAGAAAACACTGTCCAACTAATTACCCGAAGACTTTTACGTACGTCTTCTGCATACAGTACGTTCCGTTCAAAGTCTTCAAAATTCTCCCGCTGAATTCAAATGCCGAGGGGAAGGTTAAGAGACAAAAGCACTTAAACTTTTCTCTCTCTCTCTCTCTCTTTTTCCCTCACCCTTCAAAGAACTTTGTAAAATATTCAGAGTCGCAATTCACGTGTGCGCCTCTGTCTCCCTCGCACTCTCCTTTATTCCTAGGGCGTAAAAGTTGTTCGGGAACGCTATACTTGCTCAGCCGTCGTCGCGCGCTGTGTGCACTTTTCCTGCCGACTTTTGTACGTAAGCTCGTTACACTTGGCAAGCGTGAAACTGCACGCGGCACGCTATTTGTGTATGTGTGTGCGTGCCGTTCAAAGCGCGTGTATATATATATA
>JAWWEQ010037212.1:0-19756 GCA_035583055.1 Torymus tubicola
GAAAAAGGTAATAACAGCATATCATATCAATTAACAACTTGAATAAAAGTATCTTCCCCCAAATCCAAGACCTAACATAACAGTTCACTATTTATTGCCCGTCTGCGCGCCTCCACTTCTTCTACATGGAACTCGTATCCCCAGGTTATTTTTGGATAAAATATTTTTTAAGTAACAGTTTACTATTCACAACCCGTCGGAGTGCCTCCACTTATTCTACGTGGATCTCTCATTCCCAGGATATATTGGGTTTAAATATTTTTTCAATAATGTTTTTCAATTTAAAGCCCGTATGCATGTCTCCACTTATTCTACGTGAAACTCGCATCCGCCGGCTCTTTTGGGTTAAAATATTTTTTAAATAACAGTTTACTATTTATAGCCCGACTGCGTGCCTCGACTTATTCTACCCGGATCTCGCATCGCAAGGCTATTTTGGGATAAAATATTTTTTAAATATTATTTCAATATATATAGCCCGTCTGCGTGCCTCGCACCTCGTACGTGGATCTCACTTCCCCAGACCATTTTGGGATAAAATATTTTTTAAATAACAGTTTACTGTTTATTGCCCGCCAGCGTGCCTCGACTTATTCTACGTGGATCTGGCATCGCCAGTCTATTTTGGGTTAAAATATTTTTTAAGTAACAGTTTACTCCTTATAGCCCTTCTGCGTACCACCACTTATTCTACATGAAACACGCATCCCCAGGCTATTTGTGTTTAAAAAATTTTAAATAACCGTTTCCTTCTTATAACCCGTCTAGGTGCCTCGTACCTTCCACGTGTATCTCCTATACCTAGGTCATTTTGGGATAAAATAATTTTTAATAAACAGTTTTTCTATTTACTGCCCGTCTGCATGTCTCCACTTATTCTACATAAAACTCGCATCCGCAGGTTATTTTGGGTTAAAATATTTTTTTAGTATCAGTTTACTCTTTATAGTCCGTCTGCGTGCCTTCACTTATTCTACATGAAACAAGCATACCCAGGCTATTTAAGTTTAAATATTTTTTAAATAACAGTTTACTATTTATAGCCCGTCTGCCTGCCTTCACTTATTCTACATGGAACAAGCATCCTGAGGCTATTTAGGTTTAAATATTTTTTAAATAACAGTTGAATATTTATAGCCCGTTTGCTTGCCTCCGCTTATTCGACATGAGACTCGGATCCCCAGGCTCTTTAGGTTTAAAAATTTTTTAAATAACGGTTTCCTTTTTATAACCGGTTTACGTGTCTCAGACCTTATACATGCATGTCGGATCCCCCGGGCCATTTTGGGTTAAATTATTTTTTCAATAATGTTTTTCTATTTACAGCCCGTCGGCATGTCTCCACTTATTCCACGTTGATCTCGCATACCCAGGCTATTTCGGTTTCAAATATTTTTTAAATAACAGTTTACTATTTATGGCACGTCTACGAGCCTGCACTTGTTCTACGTAGATCTCGCATCCCCAGGTTATTTTTGGATAAAATATTTTTTAAGTAACAGTTTACTACTCACAACCCGTCTGAGTGCCTCCACTTATTCTACGTGGATCTCGCATCCCCAGGCTATTTTGGGATAAAATATTTTTTAAATAAGGGTTTACTGTTTAGAACCCGTGTACGTGCCTCGAATCTTCTACGTGGATCTCTCATCACCAGGATATATTGGGTTTAAATATTTCTTCAATAATGTTTTTCTATTTACAGCCCGTCTGCATGTCTCCACTTATTCTACATGGAACTCGCATCCGCAGGTCATTTTGGGTTAAATTATTTTTTCAATAATGTTTTTCTATTGATATCCCGTCGTTATGTCTCCACTTATTCGACGTGGATCTCGCATACCCAGGCTTTTTTGGGATAAAATATTTTTTAAATAACAGTTTACTATTTATAGCCCGTCTGCGAGCCGCCACTTATTCTACATGGATCTTGCATCCCTAGGATATTTTGGGGTTAAATATTTTTTCAATAATGTTTTTCAATTTAAAGTCCGTCTGCATGTCTCCACTTATTCTACATGGAACAAGCATCCCCAGACTATTTAGGTTTAATTTTTTTTTAAATAACAGTTTAATATTTATATCCCGTCAGCTTGCCTCCACTTCTTCTACATGGAACTCGTATTCACAGGTTATTTTTGGATAAAATATTTTTAAATAACAGTTTACTTGAATTATGCTTTGATAATTATGTTGTACTGTAAATATGTTGGCTTTTATACATCGATGCTAAACTTGTACTTGTTGATAATATTTTTTATTATCAAAAATACATATATTTAACATATCTGTTATGAAAATTCCGAAAAATGGAATTTTCGTAACAATTATTGGGGATGACCCTCTCCATCCCCTTTCTCGAACTGGATACCTTCCGAGGAATAATCCTATAAATCCTGTCTTCGTCGACCGTCTCCATAAACGTGATATATATAGGTGTTGTGACTCGGTGATGTGCAAATCCTGCATGTTGATGTAGTGGATCCGTAGGAGAAAACGAAACAAAAAAAAATCGAATAAAAAAACGCAACTCCGCAACAGGGGTTTCGGAGGTGAAAGAGAAAGCGGAAAGAGGATACTACTACAACACAGAGGAAATGGATAATTATAGGCCGTCGTACTGAAGAATGTAGTTTTTATTTTCCTTCCTTTTCTGATATGATGTCTACATTGGTGGTTCAACAATTATTCCTCTAAGTCCTGTAGGGTATGCGTATTCTATTTATACATGTGTATGTATTTATATTTATATGTATATATATATATTTATATATATATATATATATATCGAATATACCGTATTTAATATGTATTTAATATGTATTTAATATGTATTTAATATATATCGAATATACCGTCATTTATCCTTAGCCGCTTTATTTCTGTCCTGATTCAAATGTGCCGAATAGTCCTATTATAATAACAGACCTAATTTTACCCTGATATGATGCGCGCGGCCTCTGTGAGTCGTGTCTGTTCCACCCGTACAGTACGCGGTGCGCGATGTAGACTCCCCCTGCGCGTCGACTAAGCGTCGAGAACTACGAGGCGCGTAGCTACGTTCGCGGCGGAGGAGATTGGGCAACAGAAAGTAGAGCGTCTGCTTCTGCTGGTCGCGTGGCTAATCTCGCTCCGGCCGATCGAAGTTGGACAACACCAGTATCTACGGGACAGGATACACTCTGGAGGAGAACGCCTGCTGGACGATTCTCGGACACGGCACCGCTTTATGGTGAAATCCATATCAGATAAGTATATCCTGTGTGAATAATACCAGATCCTTGCATAGGTGACTGCAATACCTGGATCCTATGTAATTGTGATTTATAAAGAGAAAAGATACTTTGTGGTTTCCTTTTCCTGTTTTACAGATAGTAACCAAAAAGAATTTTGTTGTTGGTATATGCTGCAGGGTGATAATGGTGACTCGCCTTGTCCAGCTTCAACTATATGTGAATTTCAGTCCTCTCCCAGCTTCTATCTCCCTGGTGAGGATTAAATACCAGAACTTGTTGAGTGATCCGGCATTCGCTAATCCAATAAGAGCGTCTCCCACAGGAGAGAGAGAGAGAGACAGATGAGAGCATTGGACGCCCTTGAGAGAAGCTGAATATATAAGGGTGCCTTCCTCTGCCCGGATCCAGATGAAAGTAATGAGGTCGCTGAAAGGAAAAGGGGAAAGGGAACCCAGTGGAGAAGGATTAAAGGAAACACTTATTGATTCAACTACTGTCAGCCGCAGCTTGGGTTACCAGTACCACCAGTGAAGCTAATGTCTCCAGGAGCGACCACTCTGGATTCTCCACAATAGTAAATTTTTGCTTTTAATTATGTAGTTACTATCCTTGTCGAAAATCTTATATATCCCTCACAAATTTAAATTATATATCTAAATAATGGTAGTATAGCGGACTCAATTATTTATTATGTTAATGTAATAATGGCTTCAGCCATGAACGCAAACTGATTTTATTATTGTATTTTCCAGGAAATAAAGTGTGATGCGAGCAACACTACCATCTACAGGGAAGACGCAGCGTGAGTCCTATTTAGAGTGCAACCACAAGGTGACTTCCCCAGGAATATTAAAACGGACACACACACACACTGAATCAATGAAGAAGAAAAAGGATTTTTAAAATTTAAGAAATAACATTTTTTTTTGTTAGTGGAACCGTGCCCAAGGTATAAAATATTAGTGTTTGTGAAAGTGAATTGGCCTGTGGGTAAACGGACACCCCACTGCTCTTGTGGTAATCACTCGACAGCTTCGTTCTAAAACTATTGACTTGGATGTATGGTAAAATTAAAGTAAAGTAAATTATATATTATTAACGTATATATGTATTAGAGAAAAAAAAATTATTAAGCGACACGCGGACAAAGATGTCACGTAACAATATCCATAATTTATTGAAGATAATCAGTTTAAATTTATTTATTGTTTAAACTTTTAACGCAAAAATAACAAGCATTATGCGGTTGATGTGGCAGAAATCTTGATTGAGAGTCTTCTGTATTAGTACTTTTGTTGCATGCGCCATCTCGCGGCGGCGCATCTTACTATGGTAACTCATTGCCATGGTAAAATCGGCGATCTACATACTGACCGTGCACGCTATTCCAACTATGGAAGAAATGATTTTTCTAAATAAACTGCTGTTGTTTTTACAATAAAATTACTATGTTCCATTCTGTCATGAACGTTCTTGTGAATTACACTCATTCAAAGTTGAAAATTACTTATAAATAAATAAATAAAAATATTTGTTGTAAAAATCTTTATGTTTCGTTTATATTTCAGTATTATAGAATTTTCTGATATCAAAATAAATTCTTTCAAACAAAAATGCATATTTTTTAAATTTCCCGCTCGGACCTGTACTACATTCGGTATTAGGAACGTCATCGGCATTTATAATCTGGGTGCAAGTCTTAGGATTTATTCAATGGAATTGCCTTCAAATTGGTCTGGGAACGGAGAACCATCGGAACAGGTCTACTTCTAATTGCGGGTGCCACGGCTTATATAGTCGTTCAGCCCGTTCGAAATCTGCGCGCGCAAGTACGGGGGCGTGAACGTCGAATGCTGTGAGTTGTGCGGCTGCGCGCTACCTGCCTTAAGACGGATTCTCACGCGGTGGCGTGATCGCCCGCGCGCAAGTACATTACTAACCGAGCATGACCGCGCCACTAACCTAGCCTGGCGCTCTGAGAGCGCCCGCGCGCAAGTAAAATATTAATCTAACCCAAATGTACAAGATTATTAGCAACGAAGCAGTAGTGCTTTGTTGCACATCCTCTCTCCTTTAGGAAGAACAAAGTTCTTCGAGACTCACCGGTCGAGGGGGTCCAACACGGCGAATTTCGCCGGTCTCGGGGATGAGTTGCAGCAATCGCTTGACTCCGTTGTTGCGAACTACGTACTTCTTAACTTCTATCTGGACGTTCACTGCCGCTCCATATAGGAGAATGCGCAGGACTTGGGGCAGGGACCGAGTGGTATCCCATTCCCGAGGTGGTTCCTGGACCTGGGGTACTGTTACGGGTGGCGAAGGCAGATCGTTACTAGAGGTCGAGGTAGTCGGCGCAACTTCCTTAATGCCCCCTGGAGTTGCGGTAGGGCTCCTGGGGCTAGCCGAACCACTGACTTCACGATCGACTTCGCGGCTGGTTTGAGCTGGGCGACGGGAGTAGGTCGGTATTCCGGCGTTTTTCTGGTTGGTGGTCGGGTCCGTGCCGGTCGGTACTCAAGTGCTTTCGCTCGTTTGCCGTGCACCTCCTCCGCGAAAATTTCCTCTCGCGTTCCCTGGAGTTCCCGGAATTTTCCGAGCCCGGTCTTCTCTAATTCCCGTTGAAGGGCCGCGATTTCGTCCTCGAAGGTGGTCGCGTATTCCGCCAGGATTGGATTAGCCATCGTGCTCTGAGTATTATTGCCTTTTCGAAAGTTGAGATAAAACTGTGGCAATTACGGACTGGGGCCATCATTTATAGGGGTGCGGAATTAGCCCATTCTTAACTTTTCAGCTAAGGGGCGATTTTACAAAATTTCCCTCTCCAAAAAGTTTATCGGCCCTATGAAAATCTATTGGTGAGTATATAATACAATTTTAAATTTTGGCGCGCTAGGGGGGCAGAGACTGCGGCGCTCTCATTGGTTAGGGTACTGTCTACAATGTCGGTCGGATGGTCGCAGCTAAATGCGCATTACGGTAGTTCTACATTGCTTGATGCCTAATATCGGAATTCTACGTTCGCGGTACGGGACGGTGTTTTATATCTAACATCGTGTCTCCGGTACAGTACCTCTTCTTCTGGTGCACTGTCTCCGAGTCCCTCATCTTCTTCCCGCCGCGCCGTCGCAGGCGTTTCTGGCGGTGCTTCTTTCGTCTCTTGGCCTATCGCCGCTTTTCGGGGCTACCGTTTAGCAACAACCAGGAGCCTGTCCTGGACAAGAAGTCCATGCCGAACACGATGGGGAGGGACTGTTGCGAAACCACTACTTATGGTTGGTTAAAGTGACCGCCCTCGGCCGTAAAGTCGGCCTAGACGGTATACGGCGAGTGTACGAGCTGGGGCTTAGACCTGGTGGGCCTGAGATGGAAATCAGCCACCAAGGTCTCTTTGCACCAAGGCTGAGGAGTGGCGGATCAAGAGGCTGCTCACTTCTAAGGATACTGTCGTTATCAGTTGCGTGGTACTGCGGTCGGCTTCAAACTGCCTCCGATGGACTCTGACTCTGAAGGTGATGGCCGACGGCGTTGCAAGCATGTGTTGTTCATAGGGATTTCGGGTCGGAGGCATCTTGATAGAAACTGACCTATCCGGCGAAAGCCACGCTATTTATATCCTCCGTAGTCTCATCTTCTATCCCCTCTCCGTCTTCTTCCTCTTCTCTTTCCTTTCGATAGGGCTTTATATCTCTCACGTGAATATGCTTTAAGAGTTTTCCGCCAGGGGTCTTGAGATCGAAGATCACCGGCGACCTCTGTCGGTGAACCAGGAAGGGTCCATCATACTTTGGGGCCATTTTCGCATAGAAATTAATGGCCTTATTGGAGAGTACATGTTGTTTCTTGAGCACTTGATCGCCTTTGTTTGCGGCCCAATCGCGACACCTCAAGTTGTAATACTTCTGTTGCTTTTGGAAACTCTGCGCCATTCTTCTTCCGGCTAATTCTAATGCTTCATGGATGTTTCGGATGCGGTTTGTCCTGGAACTGTTAGAGCGGTTTCCCGCTTTCTGGTGTAAACTTACTGGGGGTACTAACTCTCGGCCGAAGTTTAAATACGGAGGCGTGTAACCGGTGCTCTCGCTCATAACTCTGTTGTAAGCAAAGGTTAATTCCGGGAGCCAGAGATCCCATTTCTTCTGAGACTTCTCCAGATATTGGTTGACGGCAGTCTTCATGACTTTATTCGTCCGTTCTACCGGATTACACTGGGGCGTATATGGTGGCGTCCTTCGGTGTTCGATTTTGTATTCCTCCAGGAGGCCGGTGAAATCTTTTCCGATGAACTGCTTACCGTTGTCACTGACTACTGCTCGGGGCGTGCCGGATCGAAACACGATCTGCTCTTTAAATGCCTGAGCAACAGCCTTGCTGGTGGTTTTGCGGAGAGCCTTCAGTTCCACCCATTTGGTGTAGCGATCCTGTATGATAAGCAGCCAAGTATTACCACGGTCTGAACGCGATTTTGGTCCCATTAAATCATCGGAGACCATTTCCCAGGGCTGGTTAACGGTGGTTGCGTGCATGACTCCGGGAGGAGCTTGCTGCGACGCTTTATGCTTCTGGCACTTGAGGCAATTCCTGACGTGGCTAGCGCCCTCTCGCAGCATGCCGGGCCAATAGTAGTAGCGAGCTAAGCGACTAAGGGTCTTAGCAATTCCAAGGTGTCCGGCTGTAGGATCGTCGTGTACTTCCTTGAGCACCCGGATTTTATCTGCCGCCGGAATACATAGCTTCCAAGCTTCGTTATCCGGATACTCATTGAAATCCAAGGTGTGCAGGATATGCCTGAACAAGCGACCGTCCTTTATACAATATTCGGGGAAATTTCGAGGATTAGCCTGCACCCCCGAGAATATATTCGTATACCACGATCCGAGTTCTTTCGTCGACAATGTACATAGAGGTAACCGTTGGTGCGACAAAGCATGCGCAATATGATTATCGGCACCGCGGCGATATCGAATATCGAAATCCCATTGGCTTAGTTCAATGGCCCATCTGAGAAGATGTCCGGAGGGGCTATCGATCTTTTCTAACCATTTTAATGACTGATGATCGGTAATGACAGTGAAATGATAACCTTCTAAATACTCCCTCATCTTCCAGATGCCCCATTTAACCGCCAAACACTCTTTTTCGGTCGCGGAGTAATTCCGTTTGGGAAGCGACAGGGAGCGGCTAGCGTAAGCAATTCCATGTTTTTTCTCGTCGATAATCTGGGTCAACATTGCACCCAGGCCATCATCGCTTACATCGGTTTGTAATACGAACGGCCTAGAAAAATCCGGGCAGATTAAGACGGGTGCGTGCGTGAGTCTGTACTTCAGCTCTTCGAAAGCTTTTAGTGGCTCGTCCCCCCACTGCCATTTGGCTTTCTTTCGGACCAACTTACTTAACAGAGCAGCTACGGTGGAAGCGTTAGGAATAAAACGTCTACACCAAGATACTATCCCCGTAAACCTTCTTAACTGGCGGACGCTCCTAGGCGCGGGCAATACTTCTATGGCTGCGACTTTCTCGGGGTCAGCATGAATTGCTTTGGAATCTATTAAGTGACCTAAATATTTTAATCGTGTACGGCCGAATTTACATTTGTCCCAATTGAGTTTTAACTTCGCATCTCGCAGACGTCGCATGACTTCGCGTAACAATCGGGTGTGTTCGTTGAAGGTAGATGTAACGATGATGATGTCATCTAAGTAGCAAAATACGTTGGGTTCTAACTCTGGTGTAATGATACTGTCGATCAGGCGTTGAAAAGGAGCTGGGGCCGAGTGCAGGCCGAAAGGCATCACTTTAAACTGCATCAAGCCCCGATTCGGCACTCTGAAGGCGGTCAGCGGTTTACTATCTTCTGTAAGCGGTATTTGCCAGAACCCGTTCTTTAGATCAATGGTGGACAGGTACCATTGCCCTTGCAATTTATCTAGAGTGGCGTTAATTTGTGGCAGCGGATACGCATCTTTCTCCGTTACCTGATTTAGTTTGACGAAATCAGTGCAGAACCGGTATTTGTCTTCTTTCTTCTTTGCCAATACTATCGGTGAACTCCAAGGGCTGTTAGAGGGCTCGATTAGTCCTTCTGCTAGCATCCGGTTTACTTCCTCGTCAATGACACGTTACATCGCTGGATTCCTGGAGCGATATCGTTGTTTAATCGGGGTTGGACCCTTCAGCTTTATCTGGTACGAGGTAAGGTGCGTTGGCTCGGTAACCTTGTTAAATTCGGTCATTTCCTCGGCAATCATGTCGTCGATATATTGACGTTCCATCTCGGAAAGTTCCCTTATGCCACTAGGACAACTGATAGTACAGAGTGTACAGCCAAGTTCCATAGACGGCGTTAGAACTTGTCCGTTTAGTGTCAACTGAACTCCTAACTACTGTAGGGTATCCATGCCTAGAATGACTTCATGCCCTAGTTGTGGCATTGATAGGAAGGTGCAGGTTGTAGCTTTCCCTGCAATTTTGCAGTGCCCGGTGACACTATGTTCCACCCGTATCTCAGTGTTATCGGCCATCGTGGCAACAACTTGCGTTGATCGTTTCTCCCATCCGCAAGCAAGGCACCAATCGGATATACAAGGATGTATAAATGAGCTGACGGCACCACTGTCTACCAGAGCATTAAATATCTGTCCGTTTACATCGACGGGGAGGTAGCGGCGGGGGTCAGTGGATCCTGGGCTCGTTCTCCTGCCGCTTGGGAGTTGAGCCGAGAATCGTTTCCCGTAGGCAAACCATGGCAATTTTTTGTATATACTCCGTCTTTACCGCAGATGGAGCAGAGTAACCTGGGAGCGTTTCTACACTCACTGCGTAAATGTCCTCGCTGCTGGCAACGCCAACAGTGCTCTTTACGGTTGTACCGGACCATTTCTCCCGTAGCCATAACTGCGCTGGCACTATTTGGCAGTAACACAGGTTTTTGTGTCCTGCGGACTTCTTGCATGATAGCCTCATATTCTTCTATCAGCCGTACCAACGTAGCTCCATCCTGAATTTGCTGACGGCGTATGTGAAGGCGGTATTCGGGCCGCATCCCGTAATATAAATTGTCGATTTGCTTCTCAGGTGGATAACCTCCACGTCGTCTCATCAGTGTCTGTAAGGCGGTGACGTACGAGCGGATGGACTCTTGAGGTCTTTGTACGGGTTCTGCTACCTGGCGACTCAAGAGACGTCGCTTGGAAGGAGACAAGTAAAATCGCCTCAGGGCTGCTTCGAAGTCGGCCCAGGAGCGGCACTGGCCGGCTATGTTCCGGTACCATTGTAGTGCATCTTCTCTGAGAAGTTCGGATAATCCTTGGAGTAGTTGATCGTCGGTGAGTCCGTAGGCGATTCGTAGCTCATCTACTCTTTCAAGAAAGGAATAGAAATCCTTTCTTTCGAAGTTATAGTTCCACTTTCTCATCTGGTCAGAGACCCTCCTGCTGTCATTACCCGAGGAGAACTCTGGGTGGTAAATATGCACAAACTCCTGGAGCCGGTTTGATGGAGTGGACATACTTGTTCCGGTGTAACAGTCGTTGGCTGAATCGGTATCTGGAGGAGTAGAAACATTTTTGATGTGCGTGCTGATCCCGGCGTTCCGGGGTCGAACTATTGTCTCCGGGTTGTCTTTATAATCCTCTTCGTGGGCCCTCACATACGCGACGAGCCGTTGCCTGAGAACTCCGATGGAATCTTGAATATCGCAGTGGCACCTCGCAAGCTCTGCGACAAGATCTTCCTTTGGAAGCCGGTAGATCCACGAAACCGGCATGACGGCGGCGGTTGATCCTCTTCTTATAACTAATGTACAGACTATAACATATACGATAGAACAGCTTACGTTATGTAATTTATAAAATAGAAGAACTTATGATATACAGATTTTCCAATAGGAACTAACGCTAAGACTTATAAACTATCTTACAAAAAAAATCTCTTTTGTTTGCAACAGGGTATATCTAAATCGACGTATACAATCCTTACTCCATACGGTTAAGTGCGTTTTCTAACATAAACGGTCCGTGTTCGGGCGCCATGTAACGACAGCTCCGCCCCCTACCGGGTGCTCACGAGTGTAACCAGGATTCGTGGATGGGGACTTGGAGGATTAGGTGGCGTAACTCGGATTATATTTTAGAAACAACTCTCGATTTTATCAAAAGAATACCAAAAATATTTATTAAACATTAACTAATTAACAATATAAAATAAGATATTAAATGTGACAAATTTGCCATCTGTAACATGAATTTAGAAAATGCACTTACTACGGAGTTATTCGCAAATATGTACGCTACGCGCGCGCGCCCTCTCGCGATAGGACGAGTCTAGTGTTAAGTTAGCCTGTCGTCGTGCAACCACCTAGGCACGTGTGTACACGTTGCGTAGGAGTATGCCGTGCTCCGGGAGTCAGTTTGGTTTCTTTTCCCGTGTGTGCACGATGGAAAAACCAGGACTGTGGTTCCTCTGTCCGGTGTTCCTCTGTCTGATGAACGTCTAAACAGATCTACTAGAGACGTGTGTGCACGCCCTCTAGGAGACACTGTCAGGCTACGTGTCACTATCTCTATCTCGTGTGTGCATGAAGACAGAGATCGGTGAACAGATTTACCTTATTTGTCCGTCGCGCCCTCTATCGCAAATTTTCAGGTACATGTGTGTACACGTCGCACCAGGAGTTTATGGTTATGCTTCAGGACTCACTTTGTCCTTAACGCCGTGTGTGCACGACGGTAGAGACAATAGCTCGTCTAACTAGGGCAGCCGGTCAGTCTAGGTCTGTTATACGGTTTATGGTGGTCACGAGTAGACAGTATAACGTCGCCGGGATTTATAATCTGGGTGTAAGTCTTAGGATTTATTCAATGAAATTGCCTTCCCGAACCCGTGTGTTCACGGTGCCAGTGCTAGCTTAGGAATTGGTCTGGGAACGGAGAACGGTCGGAACAGGTCTGCTTCTAATTGCGAGTGCCATGGCTTATATAGTCGTTTAGCCCGTTCGAAATCTGCACGCGCAAGTACGGGAGCGTGAACGTCGAGCGCTGTGGCCTTAAGGCGGATTGTCACGCGGCGGCGTGAGCGCCCGCCCGCAAGTAAATTACTAACCTAACATGACCGCGCGACAAACCTAGCCTGGCGCTGTGAATGCACCCGCGCGCAAGTAAAATACTAACCTAACCCGAATCTATAAGATTATTAGCAACGAAGCAGTATTGCTTCGTTGCAAGCTTCCAATTCCAGAACAACGCTAATAGGCTGAACCTGCGTAAACATTTTTCACGCCAATACTACCACCAGTTTGCTGGTCGTGCTAGGTTGTACAATGGCTCATTTTTTTACCAATTACGCTTAAAATGAAGCGCTACGGTCAACGTCCCATACTCAAATGATATGCGTTGACCATGTTGGTCTCTTATATCGATGGCAATGTTGCGAAAAGTATGATGTAAGAGCGATATATAATTTATAGGTGCGAAATGCAAATATTGCTGCCAAATTTATATGTTGAATTTTCCAAGGAAAGTATGCGAAGCAGTGCTGGTTGTATCGCCGACTGTGTAAGGCTAGCAAATGTCTGTGTACACGAACAATTGATCGGGGATAGCTCGTGCCTATTTTTGACACACTTGTTTTAGCGGTGATGAATGTATGCGTTTGTCGATGAATAGCATCCTCGAAGCCAAAGATTAGTCGTATTTTTTCGTTAAATTTTGTGTAATGGGGTTTTTTGAAATCGCAGATCCGTCTCAAAGCATAGTATCCTTTCTGAAAATCCGTCGGAGTGAGTTGTTGATAATAATTTCTTCCACGAGTTAAGCATCGCTGTTGTAAACGCCATAGGGAAATTTACAAATTCCTTTGTTCTCCAAAGATTTGTACTCAGCTCAGCCTAGTTTGAAAGTGTACGAAGATTCGGATTCTTGAATATGCATGATTGTGCAGGGAACGTGAATTTCTGCTAGACCAACTTGTCAATTGCCTGTTAATCTGATTTCACGTCCCAAATGCGTTGTGAAATGTGTGGTAGTATTTTCCGGAAAATACTTCATGCTACTATTGCTGGGCAACACAAGATAAAAATCTTCACTGTTATCCATTTTTCTAAACGGTTTTAAGATCTGCAGCTTTTATCCACGTGTTGAACTTTTCCGGATACCCTATCCACTTTACAAACAGCTGCTTCTTTCGCCCCTGTCCTATTTTCTCTGTCCATATCCTGTATCTCGTACGGGTAAATACGTTGTCTTTGCGAAACATGGCAAACTTTGAATATCTCCTCGGAGTAATTTTTTTCCAACCCTTTCTCGAAAGTCCCCTATTTTTCTTGTTTTTGTCGGATGAGACGTCTTTAAAGATTGGCGCGGGCTTGAGCGGCGTTTTACAGGTCTACATGCGCTGGATTCATGCATATAGCTAAGTATACAGTGTTGTTGTAAACATCGACAATTTTTGTATTACATCGATGTATATATGCGTATTTTGGTGTGTAAAATATCTCCAAAGACGATCTTTGATTGTACGAATTAATCTTTAGACAACAGCTGCTTTGACGTCAGGATTTCTGGCTACACGAAAGCGTATGCGGTGGTTTGTCAAAACGTTTTGTACGTCAGTGCCTATAAATTCCTTACCTTTATCAGATTGTAGGTAAAGAGGAAGACGTCCGTTGGCGCGTTTAAAAATTTTTTCAAAAGCCAATGCTACCGTCAGCATCGATTTATCGCATAACGGTTCAACCCAAGCAAACTTACTGAGTACAACTATAACAACTAGTAGATACATATACCCATCGTTTTCATTTTTGAGCGACGAGAGCTGGCACAAGTCGGCCTCGGAAACATCATCATCAACAGATATATTAAAAATTGCCAATCGACTAACAGCTGCACTAACTTTCAAACACTTTTTGACTAACATTTTTAAACGAGGCTCAGCTGTGTACAAATCTTTGAAGAATAAAGGAATTTGTAAACTTCCCTATGACGTTTACAACAGTGGTACTCAACTCGTGGAAGAAATTAACAGAGTACATGTTGTGCGCGATCATCAACAACTCACTCCAACGGATTTTCAGAAAGGATACTATGCTTTGAGACGGACCTGCGATTGCAAAGAACCCCATTACACAACATTTAACGAAAAAATACGACAGGAGGCAAAAGGAAGAAGAACAAAAAACACACCACTAGAAGTGTTACAAATATTTTTGGACCTGCATAAATATGGCGTATTTACACTCGTGCAGCTGTGAAGGAACGAAGAGTGAACTAGATCTCTTTAGTCTCCCTCTCACTCAAACATCGATAAAAAGCAGCGTTTTTCTCCATTACAAACCCGTATATCGCTCAGCAATAACAGCCATTCACCGCTTGAGTTTCTTGTGCCTAGTTCTACCGAACACTACATAGATCTTGCACATACCATGCTATACATTACTGTTCAAATTTTACAGATCGACACAGAACAAACAAACATAAAAGTTGGACCCATCAATAATTTCATTGACTCTTTATTTGATCAAGTGGATATATTTTCCAATCAGAAATTGGTCTCACCACCAAATAACGCTTACCCCTATAGGATCTATATACAAACTTTATTCAACTACACACCATCAGCTTTGCAATCTCATTTAGCGGCTGGTCTATGGTACGTCGATACACTAGGCAACATGGATGCGAACTCTATGAGTTACGCACCGAAACTTTATTGGTCTTCTTAACCGTCAATACTTTACGCTTGGAAGAAAGACCGTCGACCTAATTGGACATTTACACTGCAACGTATTCAATCAACCTAAATTTTTCCTCAATGGCGTAGAAATGAGAATAAGGCTAGTACGCAGCAAGGATGCCTTCTGTCTCATGGATTCATCAGAAAATGGAAAATTTACGATAAACATAAAGGAAGCAACGCCTATCATGCGTCGAGCTAAAATTAGTCCATGTGTATTACTCGCGCATACCAATGGTCACGCTAAGATCACAGCAAAATACCCCATTACCAGGGTGGAAGTTTAGGCTTTCACTATGCACAGTGGTGTCATGGGTGAGATTCTCGATGACGTTATTCTAGGACAGTTACCCAAAAAATCATCGTGGCTTTCGCGAAAAACAAAGCGTTCAACGGTAACCGTCAATTGAACCCTTCCAATTACAAACACTTTAACGTAAATTTCTTATCGCTCTACGTGGACGGTGTACAGATACCAAGCAAACCCCTTCAGCTACGCTTTACAGGCCACAATAAATTGTACGTTGACATTTTTCGCACACTCTTCACCGGCACGGGCATTTACTATCTCAACGGGGTTATAGATGTTAATCACGTTACCTACCCATCACGCTATTGTCTCTTTGCATTTGACCTGACACCTGACTTATAAGCTCATTTTTTCTCTCACTGTAACCTCGCGCGATCGGATCTCTGCGTCTCGAAGTTCGTTTCGAAGAGACAATAACCGGGAAGGTCAGCTGTATTATTTCCAACTGTATTATTTACTGTATTCGACAACGCACTAGAAGTAAATTCCATCCAACGTATCGTTACAGACTTTAATGCATAAGTGCGGCGGGAGTAGAGTCAGTAGTGGGGAGTAGCGAATATAAACCGATAGGGCCTACCGTTGTCAGCCCAGTCGACTTTACTCTTCGTGACGAACACATCTATATTCTTCAGCATCATGGATTACGTAATAGAAATTGAGGGATGGACAGACAAGGTTAATAAGTTTTTGCCCAAGGCAGTTGCCATTATCTCTTTGCACCGGGCATCGTCATGCAGGAGACTACTTTCGAAGGTCTTCGAAAACAAGGAAATTTAACCAATCTTCGTCTAGGTATGCTCAAGGAATGCGTCGGTAAAGTAAATCGTACCCTTGACTAGATACTCGAATATCTGAAAAATAAACTCCAAGAAGAAACCGCACGTTACCTACCCATCACGCTATTGTCTGTTTGCAAGGGCATACGCCTACCGCCTCCTCCGTTAAACCGTCATCCAATAACTGTAAATGTTATCACAATCTCAGTTTTCCTCTCATTGTTTCACATCCTTCACAATGGAGAAGAGCAGTAGTAAAAACGCCGATCTTACACCCATCATCAAGGACGAAAAAAAATGCGTTGCTCATCACTGGAAAGAAATGAAAGAAAAATTTTCAACAAACACGCTCTCTGTGCCTGAACGTCATAGATACAAGAAATTTTAATTTATACACTAACAACGGCCATCTTAGCAAATACAAAATGTGTATTTGTCTTCATATAGTTTATAATAATTTATTTGATTATTAACTATGCAAATAAAGACTGTGTATGTTTTTGGAATAAATTATAATCTACACAAACAATATTTTTATTCAAATAAACATTAACCGTCATCCAATTTGTACTCCTCTCCCCACAAAATAAACTCGCATACATATATACACTTTATGCCTTGCCATACACGGGCTACTAGTAACACCGGCAGGTCTAGGGGAGTGGGGGAAATCTATATACCTCCCCTCTTCAATGTAGACGAGCAGCGGGGACGCGCTACACCGACCCCGACTTACGCTATACCTCTGTAGAGTAACGGCGCCGGCAGTAGGGAGAGGGAAAATATCAATACCTCTGTCCCTCCTAAAATATCTTATTTCTCGTCACGCAGTGGTCTGGTAAGTGCATACGACTACCACCCCCCTATGTTAAACCGCCACCCAATTACTATAAATATTACGACAATCTCAATTTTTCTCTCATTCTTTCACATCTTTTACAATGGACAAGAGTTCTGTGCCTGAAGACATGGATTCAAGAAATTGTAATTTATATACTAATATTTATTATCTTAACAAATGCAAACAAAGGCCCATATGGAGAGACAATGGTTTCGATTTTTCCCCGCCCCCTCCTACTGGCTCCGACTTACGCTATACCCGAATGGCGTAAGGCGCCGACAGTAGGGGGGGGGGGGAATCAATACCGCTGTCTCTTCATCTGGACATTCTTACTACTAATATTTTATAAAATACTGCGCCAGAACGCAAGACGTCTCATACTTGTATGCGTGTTTTGTATGGGCATATCCCTAAAATTTTGTCATTTTTCATGAAAAAGAATTACCAGAAACGAATTGCGAGCACAGTCCTATACTTTTCTATATATTCATTTGAATGCTTGGAGAATAAGATCTCGTCAGTGTTACTCATTTTTTCTCAAGTGCGTGTTGCTCCCATAAGAATAGCATTGTGTTTCGTACAGACTAGAATATACAAAATAGCCATTTTACTTATACTCCTAAGGTTCTAAAAGCTTTATATTGCAAATAAAAGTAATGCGCCTGCTTCTGCACATTAATATATTATGACAGCTTATGATTACACCAACAATAAAGTTAAACCAAAGAATTTCGAGAATTAATTTTTTTATTGCTGCCATTTGAAGAATTTTTTAGGTACACACTCAAAACAGTGTTTAAAAGGTCTGTTTTGACAAAAAATAACAATCAATATTACTATCTAACATTTTAGAAAAGGGGCGAATTCCTTGGAACGTTAACTTTGTCATAATTTCAAATTTTGAAAAATAAGGTAACCCACATTCTAAACGTTATTGTGTCCACATAAGAAGTGACACGTGGATGAAAAAATTATGAGTATCGTAGTATAGTAACATCTTACCGATGCCCTTTATTTCAGATTTCTAATTAACGTCGGTTTAAAAAAATATTATTAAGAATCTTGACATTTTACTGAGTTTCACTAGAAAGTAAATCTAAATAATAAATAAATCTAAATAATTCTCTAAATCGATTACGAGAATTAGCATATAAATGTTTACTCTGCAAAAACATTACTTATTACGTAAATAATGAAAATTTACAGAATTATAATTATTGGTGGCTAAAGTCCGTACATAAATAAGCCATTTCGTCAGTTTCAAGTAGATGTAAAAGTTTTGGGGATATGCTGATATGCATACATGAGAAAAATAATAATACTTGCCACATACCACGAGCAGAATTAAATTTAATGATTATATAAGTTAGTAACTGAACATATATAGTTTGTTTCTCCAACATGTACTAAGACACATATTCTTTCAATTTTTTGAGTTTTCATTGCAATAGCTGTATCAGATATTTGAAGAATTTTTTTAACATGGCTATCATTCTGCTGTACTGTAACATCGTTAAATATAATACATAATCTAATACTAGTGGATTAGGGTTTGTTGATTTTATGTGCTTTCTAAAATTGGTTCACTCTGTTCAATCGATTTAGATCGAGCTACTTGATGAACAACCTTTAGCTGCAGGAATTGTCTTGACAAAAAGACCATCACCATTTTCGAAATAAAAACCTGAGTGAGCCCAGAGGGGTCCCCAATCAGTGGCACTTTGAGATAAAGCAAGTAGCTGTCATTGTTGTATGAAAATAATATTCTTCCGTTAAAACGACAAATTTTTTAGTAATGCGTAGGCTTGACATATATCGTTGTCGGCATATTTTTTAAAGTTCGGAAAACTTTTTAAGATTGATGCGCTGTAAAGAGGATCCAATTTTCCCACTAGTTAGCTTTCTATCATTTTCTATCTTCAATAGTACGAGGCAATCGTGTAAATTTTTTCGGCACTTTTATACTTTGTAAAATAGTATTAATAGTTGCAATATTGTTTTTATTTAATGAATAGGGTAATTGCTGTTTATCTATCTAATAGCTTAAAAATTGCTTTCCCAATCCTAAATTAATGCAATGCATCAGGTCTGATACAGAACTTGCAATTATATCGAATTTTGACAAATTAATTAATACTGATGGATTTTTAACACCATGCACAGGATTTGGAGTCATAATACTTTGGTGCATATGTAATAACATGCTCGTTTCTGATCGTGTGGATATATTTTCATCGAAAATTATATATTTCGTACTTCCACCTCTCTTGAATTTGACGTGCACACCTGGATGTAAATACCAGCTACATCCGTAATGACCGTTGAATTGAAGTATACCTTGCATAGGAGCTCGAGCAACCGAGTCAACACAGCAACATAATGAAATAATTTTTATACGTCGTTCTTCATTATTAATTATACATTTTACTCGAGTATTAGCCAATTCATTCATGTACCAAACGAAATACCACAAACAATTGATTTTATTGATCTTGTATTAAAAGGAATTTCATTTATTACAAATTGTATAGGCTTCACAGCAAGAGATGAACTTTCGCAGATAGGAAAACCATTACTATTGAATGTACTAGATAAAATATTTGGGAGCGTCCGCCAGAAACCAGCCAGCGGGCGCGCGCGACGCATTTTTCGTGCAAAACACACTCTCTTCAACTCGCTCGTAATCGTATTCTGAGTCTCCCAGAAAAAAACGAAACACATATATCGATAGATTTTTTCGTCCTCTTTCCAATGGTGCTATTCTTTTTACTCCCAAACATTTTTCTCTGGTAAGAAATTCGAGTGGAAAGTTCAGAACCATTATTCTTAAAGTATAACATGTTGTTCTTTAAAATACATAGCA
>JAWWEQ010037223.1:0-19756 GCA_035583055.1 Torymus tubicola
GCACTAATAAATTAGTAATTTTTTCCACTAATTGAAATAGTGGAGCAATTTTCACTAATTCAACTTTAGAGAGTATATCTATTGTTTCTTATGGAACTTTTGTATCGTAAAATTTTTATAACTTTCAAAATTATTATATCACGTCAATTATATATATATATATATATATATATATATTTTATGCAATTTCAACTTACCTTGCCTTTTTCATTACGTTTTAATCTCGGATTTCCCGCACACATGTACGCACACTAAACTAACTTCACAGCTCATAAAATATTTCCATAGCTCATAAAGTATTTCGAAGCCGACAACAAAATAAAAGAAGCCGTGTCACAATTAATATATTCCCAGCGTTTAAACTCTAAGCACGACAAATCTCAAGCTCTCACCCAGCCCCCCCATAAATCTTTCACTCTATATCCACGGCAAGTCACTTAATCCTCAAAACAATCGCATAAATACATTCAAAGCCGCGTAGGCAGCCTATATATATATATATACATTGCTTTAGCAGTATATAGAAGAGCGCACGCGCGCATATCTCAGCAGTATATCTCTCGGTTTCGCGGTAAACACGCGTGCGACCCGTAAAATTTCGGGAACGAGAAAAAATGCCCTTGCAAGCTTGGAAAAACATGTACACAGATACAGCGAAACCGCACACCACGAGAGATGTCGTAATAAAGACGTACGTACGTACGCTCGTGCCTTATACGTCTCCTTCTCGCGGTACCTTCATTTTTTCATAACGCGCGTAGATGTATATATATATACACACACATACACGTATATATATATATATGTATATATACGTGGTAAACAGTCGTACAGCGCGCATCGCTTATTTAACGCGCGCGGTTGGAATTTACGAATCCCAGCAGAGGGAGAAAGAGAGAGCTAGTATATAGCAACGGACGACGGGAGTATAGCGGGAGTAAAAAGGCGAGTCTGAATGATGTAGGAGAGCGCGTGGGTGGATGCATGCAGTAGCCACGGTGGCGAATATTCAAGCGCGACGACAAATCTAAAACGTGCATGAGGCGACAGGGTGGATGGGTGCAGTCGTGCGTGCGACCGCTTGTGTGTGTGTGTGTGTGTGTATAGGTATATATATGGACGCGACTCTATGCGTGTCGACGAGCGGAAGAATAATGGTGCAGCTTGCGGAGGGGGAAATGGAAGGATGGCTTTGGTGGTATTGAAATGTTGGACTACTTGATGATTTTGGGGTAGTTGAATCTTAGAATGGCAGGTCGTTTTAATACATTGATGCTGGAGTTGTTTTGACATTTTTTATTTGATACGACGTGGTTGAATAGTTAATGAAATATTAATTGCTTAATTTTTTTTAACTAACTTTATGGCTAAATACAGAATTCTGTTGTAAATCGCTAATTAGTTTTACTTCGTGTTGTTCCTACATATTGATTTTCATTCAAAGTACTTTCATTTGATTAACATTTTAACTTATATATACACTATTGTTAATTTTCTACCTTAATTTTTTCAAAAGTAAAAACTTTTCTCATTTCTTTAGCTATTAATTTTATCAGGTACAATATTAACCATACTAATGTATAATTCCATAAATTCTGCTTTTCAATCACAGGCAACGTTTAACAAAAACACCGAACACATAAATATTATTTCATTTTAAAGAAAACACTGCTCTAGTCTATAAAATGTAGTCGACCTACACAACTTATATATTCCAAGTAGACAAATATACAGCCGACTGTATCTCCAATTTTATCAATAAATCACGTGAGCGTTCGTAAATCAACTATTCCCCATCACTTTAAACGTCCCAACCTACATCATGAATACAAACCAAACCACCTTACAAATAACCAAGCGATCTCCCACATACATGTCCACATGAGACCACACACATATATATGTATACCTATATACTTACTCGCGGTAACCGCGGCACATATTCGCTGCAACTTTCTTTACAGCCCAAGTCAGTCCGCACGGTACGAAGCCTATCTTCCCCTCTTTCTCGACGTTCGCCCGCTCGCCTGTGTGCGCATACCGCCTTCTCGCCATTTCCGCGCCCTGAAACTTTAAAATCCTTGTCTGTTCTCCATCTCTCGAAGGGATTGCGTGCTCTCTCTCTCTCTCTCTGGGTTTTTCCATTTTTGCACGCGCACACTCGCGAGACATAAGTTGTTTTTTAACGACTTCTCGCGAGAGTCCCATACGCGCGTGGAAAAGTCGACCTGCCGCGCGTATATATATATATATATATATATACTATGCTTGCCTCTCTCTCCTTCTTTCTTGTGTTTTTCTTTCAGCGACGAAGTGAATTATTTCGCGAAAAGCGTTTTTATTCCTTTGCGAGCCTTTGCGCTGAGTTAAACATTAAGGGCGGTCGGGGAATTTCTAATCGTGGAAATATGAAGGGTACGCTCTCTCTCTCTTGGTTTTTCCTGCGTATGTTTTCTTTTTGCTTAATGAATGGTTTATGGTGCATGCTTTTTGTCGAGAATTAAACGGTACTTCCTCTTACTGAATTTTTTTAGTGACTTTTTTATTACTGTGGCTTTTATAAACAAGTAGTGTTGACTTTTAGATTAGGGACGTTTACCGTGGATTTGGAAAAATTCTAAAAAATATTTAATTGGTTTTACAAGTTTTTGAGAATTAAAAAGTTTCTAAATTGCGCATTCAATAAGTACTGGTATGTGTAGTTTTTCTAAAAAAACTGACGTTAAAAGCTTTCTCCGTACATTGCGTATAGTTTCCGATAACTCGCGAACGAATGACTTTATTGTCAAAAAGTTTGCAGGTATATTAACCTCCAGCGGCTGTTCATTCAACTGAACTTGATCGTTAATTAAATTGTACGTGAATATTGCCAAACTATACGTTCTCGTTTTATTTATAGCAGAGGATAAAAAATAAAATCATACTCATCAAATAACAATAATCGTTCGACCTAGTTTTTCTACATTTTTAAACCAAGTTTATGTTAAGAGACTCTTGTATTTACGATTTGAGTATCAGTCGTGAGATGAAGATAAAGCTGCAATGAGGGATAAAGATGGAAAGAGAGCGAGAAAAGTTGAGATAGGGGCACGAAGGGATATTTCGAACCAATTTCCAAGAATCTTAGGAAGGAATCTTGAGCCGCGGATATGTATACATCAAGCCGATATATACGCGCGTGTGCGCGCGCTGGAATTTGACCAGGAGGCTTCATCTTTATGCAATAAGTGCGCGCTCACGCGCCTCTACTCTCACACTCTCTATGGCTATATATAGATCGATCGACCGATAAATCCATGGGCAAAGTGGTCCGGATGCACTATAAATATTGGATACACTAAGAAAATTTATTTTTACGATCGGCCTTTAAACATAAACTATTTTCCGTACGTTTCTGATGCAAGTGAACGAGCGCAAGTGCGCAACGTTTCTTTTTTTTTCCTGTTTGCTACTCCTGTCTTACACTTTGTATACATATATATACACATCCACCCTTTCATTTTTAATGCACTTGGGGAAAATGATCGCGTTTGAAATGCTCGTGCGAGAAGGGGCAGACGATCCTTTTGAATCTCGCGGAAAATAATCCGAGATATTATGCTGTATATACGCGAGAGTGTTCCATTTTTCGAAAGGGCGAAATCGCTGGGCGTGCGCACGCGCATCAGTGGTGCACTGCATTTACTTTGAGATGATACTTTTAACGAGAAGACGGCGCGGTGCGAAACGGAGTCCTGAGATTTCGAGCTCAGGAGAAATTTAATTTGTGTAAGCTTCTTGGGAGGGGGAGGAAATACAAGTAATGTGAGGATTTTACTTAATATTTATGCTTGTAATTTGTTTTATTTGGTAATAATAAAATGGTTTTAAATTCGAGGATAATTGCTGAGTTATTCGTTATTTCGGTGACCTACATGTAACCGAAAACATTCTGTACACATTCTTATGTTTGCATTTATTTTATCTTTGTTTTATTTGTAAAGCTTGTGCGCAAAATAAAATCATTTTAAAGAATAAAATGCGGAATTTATGAATGGTTGCATTATAAAATACATATTAGGTCATCAAATATTTCTGTTGCGAAGCGTTGTTAAATGATAACTTGTGATTTAATGAATTTAAATAAAGTATAACATACTGTACTGGAGTTATTTAAAAAAATACTATGTTAATTCTCGCAATCGACCAGTTATTTAATATGTCACGATAATATAAAACGTTTTCTTTTTTTTTTTTTTTCATCAGTATCACCTGAAAAATTCAGTAGAATATTCAGGTTATTTTCACCTAGTGTATTGAAAACAATTCCAATATACGAAGCAATTTTTCGACGGATAAAAAAAAAGGAATTTTTAGTTAAGGTCAATTTGCATTCTTTTAAATAAATAAATGACCATGCGGAAAATGGAACAATATCGAGGCCATTTAAACGAGAGAGAGAGAAAGGGAGAGTTTTCCCCGCAAAACGTCGAGCTTATTTATGGTCGATCGTTCTGAAGTTTCGCAGTTTCTGGATAAACACAGTCTGTAATTCACGTAACTGTAGGCAATTTGAGCGCGTGTATATATATACGGCGAGCGCGCGCGCATACCGGTTCAATGTAAATACCGCACAGCTTTTCGAAGCACGGAAGCGCTTGACTTATTGTAAAGCGGGAAAAAATTGTTTTTCCGTGGTGCTGATTTTTCCCCAAGTTTGCTTTGTCAACAGATACAACGAATGTATACGGCAATGCCAACGTTGCAATCCTTAGTTCATCGTAACTCATGCGGCATTGTGATTCGCCTTTATAAGCCTGAAAAGAACTGTTTCAATCATTTTTTAATGATTTAAAAATGTAAATATATGAAGAAATCGTAAGAAACGATATAAGTAAATTATTTTTCCGAAATAATTAATTATCAACTTTTAAGTATCTAGCTATAAGAATTACTATTCTCTTTTCGCAATTTCTTTCTATATTCTTCCATAAAATTGAATGATCTATCTCTAAAAATATTAATAATTTTCTTAACGCAATACATCATATTCAAAATTATAAGACACCGTACCACCAGAGCTTCTCGCTATCTCTCCAACTCCATACTTAACCACATCTAAGATACTAAACTCAACACCCCATTCATCCTTTACAAACAAGCTTGCATCGATAACCGATCACCCGCCATCATAATTACCTCCCACGCTTCTAAAATTCCCTCCATCTCCATCTCCTTCCTCACTTTCTCTCTCTCTCTCTCTCTCTCTCGCTCTCTCTCTCTCACACACACCTAACACCTTCAGCTATCGCCTTACTAGCCTCGAAGAATCACCTCGCAAGACAAATACCGCGTGCTCTTGCTAGTCGACTTGGTTGGCCATCACCACACCAGTGGTGGTAGTAGTAGTGTCGGCGAGTGGCTCCGATCGCGTGACGGGACTCGATTTGCCAAACGCCAAGGCATAAGGTGGAGAAGGTGAAGCGCTTCTGCCACTTGGCGGATACGGCCACCGGATAGTCGCGGTGCGAAACTTCGTTGCTCACCGTCCGCTACCTCGCGCTAATTAGTCTTTCGCGAAGGGGGGGATGAGAGCGAAGGAGAAGGAGAAGATCGGATCGACGTTGAGCGACAAGCAAATAAAGCGAGAACGTCGTTCACGTAGCGCCTCGACGCCCACGCGCACGCTTCGTGTCTTGGTAAAGACGCTGGTAATTGAGATCTTGCAGAGGATAGAGGGAGGGAGAGTGAAGAGTGAGAAATCGTAATTGCAAATTAACGTGGCGATCTCGGTATTTAGTTTTGTGGCGGTAAAAGGTCGTCGTTGAGGGATGTGAGAAAAAAGTAAGGGAAGCTGAATAAAGGTTGAAATGGATACGGGTAATTATAGCTGTTTATGCAGTGTCGTTGAGTGTAAGCGGTTGTGAAACGATAAGTGGTAGGAACAGATTATGGTCCGACGTACATAATTTGCTATGTGTTGTGCGCGTTTTTAATTATATCGTCGACGATTTTTTAAGAATATGCAGAATGTTTTTATTTTATTATAAAAAGTAAAAGGAACATTTTAGTAAAAATATATTTATAAAAATATATGTCAATAAAATCAATCCTGATAATAATAAAATTAAATGTTAATAAAACAACATTTATCAAATTATTTTTCCAACTCAATGATACAGACAACTAATTAAGTGTACATATAGTGAGAAAATCCTCGTGGAAGTTCGCACACACTATGCCACGAACGCCACAGCGTCGTGACGTCAGCCCTTAAACACCGAAATATCCCGCCCGCTGACATCAACTTAACCAGAAAACACTTGGCCGTGTAATTGCGCGATATACGGTGGGGTCGGCGCGTAAAAAAGGACGGCGGTCCCTGAACGTTCGTCCGACAATGGTCAGCGAATAAAAGAGCTAATAAGAGCTGCGGGAGATAAACGCGGGGCGCAGTGAGTAAACGTACGATAGAACCAGAGTGAGTGAGAGAGAGAGAGAGAGAGAGAGAGAGACATGTGCACATACAAGCGAGAACCACACACAAAGACGAAACATAAACACAAACAAGGCCTTGACGAGGGCCAGGTGGTGAAACTCTTCGAGGAGAGCGTATATACTATAGTACGCGTGTGTGTGTTTACCTGTCGTTGTTCGCTATAGTCCTCGATGCTGACAGCGCCTGACTCAACGCGCTATATATATATCCTTTCCACTCGACCTCTTCCACAACGAGCTTTTTACTCATTTCCTAACAGACAGCGCGCGAAAAATGTGTATACAGACGGCGTGGGATAGGGGAGGAAGTGCAGGAGAGATACGTACGAGCGTCCACAAAGCGGCCGACAAGCAAGCGCGCGAGAGAGAGCGAAAGAGAGGAAATAAGAGTCTCGAGAGCATCCTTTTCATGTATTCCGACACAAAAGGGATGGCAACAGAGAGAGAGAGAGAGCGATACGCAGACGCACTTCACTTATCGGATCAAAATTACGCTCTCGAGACGTTGCCGTAGTCGAGATTGACTATATATATATATATATATATACACGTTAGGAGAAGGAGGAAGAGTAGAAGAAGAACACGACGACCGAGAGAGAGAGAGCGCTTGAAACGCGAGAATTAACGCGGCCGTGTAGCCGTTAATAGGTCGATGAGAGGAAGGAGGGCGCATTATCCGGCTGCCCGGAAAAACGGCCCCTAATCGCCTCCCAGGCGAAAGCGTAAGTTCGCCTGTGGGGGGTGGAGGTAGGAGTGGGAAGAGGGTTACGCATTAACGTTGCATTAAGGACCCGGAGTGGATGAGGGGGAGAGAGAGAGAAAGAGGGGGGAAGAGAGTACAGAGTAGTTCGAGTGGATTTGAGAAATTCGCGAAAGAGTTTGAGGATTTAGGGAGAAAAAAGAAGTTCTGCGATTTTCGCGAGGGAAAGAGGATGTACCCTTTCTTTTTTTATTTGTTTTAATGATTTTCAGATTATTCGGTTGATATTGTACGAGTGTGATAGGTACCGATGTGGATAATGTTTTGTATGGAACGTCAATATTGGATTATTATAATAACGAAACGTTAATAAGAATAATTTTAGTGGAAAAACGATACGTTTTTCTCTTTTTATTAATGCACACACCGCGATAAACGTTAATTTATGTACATATATCCTATACATTTCAAATGTAAAACAAAGTAGATTTTAATAATAAAGTAACGTAACATTTCTAAATGTATTCACGGGTAAGCTTTATGTACTCTATATGTTTGTATTAAAATGATAAAAAATACACCACTTGAAGATTAGATACAGGAAAAAAAAGAAAAGTATAAAGAAAAGTAAAAAAGGAAAGAATATAAAGAAGAAGAAGAAGAAAAAAACAATCTAAACTATCCGCCTTATTTATCTTTCTTGCATTTTCGTACTCAAGTTCCCTCGTTACGTTTCTTACGATTTTCCCTCTCAAAGTTAAAAGAGAGTGTAATAAACAAAGAGAAAGAGAGCGTAGAGAAAGGCGAAGAACCCGCGCGTTGCTGCTGCTGCTGCTTGCGTTCTTTCCCATTCCCCTTCTCACTCTTTCTCTCTCTCTCTCTCTCTCTCTCTCTCATGTGGCTTTCCGCAAGGAAAAAACAAGAGAGGTGCTATACCGCAGTGACAAAGAACGCGCTCTCGCACTCGCTTGCGCGCGCAAAGAGACCAAGCGCGCGCTCGCTCGCTCGCTTGCGCAACGCGAAGAAGAAGAGAGAAGAGAAGTGCAAGACGAGACTACGAGTGCAATGGAATTCTTCGGGCGCGGCTACTACTACTACTACTACTTCTACTGTAGCCCAGTATGCGCGCGCGAAGGTCGAGAGCAGGCTCGCCTGAAAGTGGGGTTTGTTACGCGGCTAACAACCAACGCCGCTGGTATATAGCAGCGACCTAACCCACTAGCACTGCTGCTGCTGCTGCTACTCTCGGCCGCGGCGAATCTCCTTGCCCTCTTCTCCTGACCCGTCTTTCGTCTCTCGTTTCTTCTTTGTTGGACGGGAGAGGGGGAGGGGGGTAAAAGAAGGGAGTAAAGGGGAAAAGAGGAGGCGAAGAGACGTAAAGTTGGACGAGTTACGCGTGAGAGAGAGAGGGAAAGATGGAACTGGACGAGTGGACATTTTTCTGTGTGAAATTTACGAAGAAATGCGAGAAAATTGGCTTGGATCACGAAACAAAGTCGAAATAATGGTTTTTTTTTGTCTTCAGGCTGTTTGAGGTTTTGAAAATGTTGAAATATCTATCTTAGAAATAAGGTTGTATTTTTATGGTGTATTCCTTTTCTTTTACAATGTTCATATATAGAAATGATTACTTGATTTATAATTCCTTTACAACGTGGTGAATAACTTAATTTACGCTGTAAAGTTTATTTAAATATTTTTAGCTTGCTTGTATACAAAAAAAATGTTGAAACTAAATTTCTCACGAAAGCCACATAGTCTTAACCTCGTTACTACGGATCATTACAACCCTTCTTTTCCCCCCAACACCAAATATATTTTTACATTAACAACGCATATAACAATACCACGCAACTATATCCGGCGATTTATTCATCACTTCACCCGAAACAGAATTAAAATTCAACCGCCGCACACGCGTGCGGGTATACTGCAGCACTCGTACGCTCTCTCTCTCTCTTTCTCGTACGTGTGCTTGCGACACCACACGTACGTGCGAAAAATCATTGTTCCCACTCTCTAGCGCGACAGACACACACACACACACTCTTTCTCTTTCACAGTATAGTATAGCCAGCAGAGAGAAAACCTCTATACCTCACTCTCGCGTATATATACGGTGAGGTAAAAAAAAAAAGAGAGTATAGTAGCGCGAAGCCGCACACTACATATACCAGCAAGAAAGAGACGAGCGAGAGGTAGAAAAGCACGCGTAGCAGTCGTCGTCTCGACCAAAGGGGTCGAGAGAGAGAGAGAGAGAGAGAGCGAGAAACGTCACGTCGCATTGCGGCTACCAACCGGACAATGCTAGCGAGCTAGTGCTATACGCGCGCGGTCCGAGTAACAACCTCAGCTTTCTCTCTCTCTCTCCTTCGGAATCGGAATCGTCGATGCTTATCCGGACTTGCACGCGCGCGTGGTCTTGATTGTGTCCGCAGAGAAGTCGAGAGTAGCACACCACCATGAGGTATGGATTTAAACGTATACGCCTTGCCATTCTTATCTCGCCCCTCCGCGCGTTGCTGTACAATAAGCCGGACACAATGTCGACAAGGGCATCGACGAAAGAGAGCGCTGTATATAACGAATACCAAAGAGCTTAGAGCGGTGAGCAAGGTCGAGAGTGAGAGGTGTACACGAGAGAGAGAGAGAGAGTGTGTGTCGCGAAAACATGGGACGTAAGCTTTTGTCTTCGTTTCGGTTCTTTTTTTTGGTGGGGAGAGAGCGGGGGTGGATTTTAGCGCGCGGTGTTACATTTTTATCGACAGCGCGTATATATATATATATATATACACCAGCGAGGAAAAGCTTTTTCGGGTATATGAATATAACGGTGTATATTTATAGGGGGTTTTGAAAAGAACATTGAAGTAGCGAAGGATTCGCGGTGTGCGCGGAATATGTTCAATATTAGATGGTAAACGGAGAGTTTTATTATTTGGTAAAGTTATAGCGGATGTGCTTTTGTGTATTTGATGCTTTTTAGATGTATCGTGTGCGAGATGTTTATAAAAAAAATGGTCGACTAAACAATCAATGTTTTTTGTTGCCGACGAATAGTCACCTCAATATGATATCTACTGGATAATTTTCATCAAATAATGTGTGTATGTGTGTGTGTGTGCGTGTGCGTATATATATATAAAACATTTATCGAGTGAATATACCCGAATAATAACATGCCTTTAATTACTTTTAATAATATACTCTCGCGGATAATATAATAATTAAAGCAGCTAATTATTAACGAGACATTAAATTTTGTTTATCTTTTATATATACATCATTATAAGAATTATTTTTTTAAATTATTTTCCAATCATTATTGCTCGTCACTTAATTTCAACGAACTCTCACTTTCTACAGAATTATTAAATAAATCTCTAATAATTCTCATCTCTTCATAAAAACAACAACGTCTTCCTTGTTATAATAATTTCGCGTATATATTATGGTATATCCGTGTATTTCCTTCTATTTATTTCTTCAGCTTTTGTTATCACGAACGAAGAAAATCATCTGTGAACCACAATTTCGCGGCCAGGAATAGATAGATACATCTCACTCGATACGAGACGTCAGCCATAACGACTTGTTATGCCGCACGCGATGTCGTGTGCGCGTGTGTTCTCTCTCTCCCTCTCTTTCTCTTTCTCGTGGCGCTTTTATTATCAATTATGAGAACTGGAAAAGTGCCTCGGGTGAGGTTGAGAGAGAGAGAGAAAGAGAGTGGGAGAAAAAGAATCCCCGGGCAGATACGACTTGAGCAAACGATTAATTCAGCGGCGCCTATCGCCGCGCACTGCTGACGCGCTTCGCAACGACGGCAGAGTGAGCGAGAAGAGAGAAGGAGAGAGAGAGAGAGACGGAGAGAGAAGAGCTAACGATAAACGGACTCTCCTCCGCAGAGACGACGACGACGATGGCGACGGTGGTGGTGCGGCTGCATTCGACTGGCGAGCAAAGCCGCGAAAAATAATTGGTAAATAATTCCGCTCTCGAGTGCGACGATATTTCCTCCGGGGCATTCTCTTTCTCTCTCTCTCTTTTTCTGCTTCTCCCTTCTTTCATCTTTATTCCGTGTCGCTTCTTCGGCTCCCCCGTATTTTCTCGCTGCCTTTTACAATGTTTTCTCTATCTCTCTCTCGCTCTCTCTCTCTCTCTTTCTGTCTTGAATTATCTCGTAGAGTTTTTTGCGGGAACTTTCTTGCTAGAGCAGCGCGGTGCTGCTTTCATTTTTAGATTCTTGAAAAGCGCGAGCGACATGATAATAAAGCAGTTTCATATTTCATACTCATCTTCTGCTCATTATGTAAAATCGGTTTATGAGTTTATTACATTGGAAGAAGCTAGCGGGAATGAAATTTTCATTAGTGTACGTGTGTATGTGTAAATTTAAAAGCAAAATATTATGTTGCAAGTTTTTACGTACATGGTTGCGTTGATATTTGACAAAAATGTTTTTCCAAGTCGCGGGTGAGCTACTAAATGGTTATTTACAATGTAACTTGAAAAGTAAGATAAAATAACAACGTTCAGCTTAATAAATACCTGCAACTAGTAAAAGAAGATATTTTCCGCGACACTGACTTCTAGTTATTTTTCTTCAGAAACACCATTAGTTATAAAATGTGTTAGAAGCTGTTGGCTATCTAATTTCTATATTTGAGCTACATGTGTATACATTACTCTAGAATATAATTATTCCAGTTAAAAATATTACAACAAAGATAACGCAGATTTTTGTTTAATTTACATTCTTTCACACTTTACATCACCATATCATGTAATAAAAGTTAACCATCCCATTAATTTTTGCAAACCTGCAAACCTTTATATGTCATAAATCTGATTTCACATAACCATTTCCAGATATCCAAAGACACCACATAAAACTTCAGCAACCCTCAATTTCACAAAGAACAAAAAAAAAGAACTACCACCCCGACACCAATATAATACTCATAAACGTTATACCATTATTGGAACCGTAATATCCCAATTTTCCGATCAGCATTCCGCGAAACATCCATCTTTCTCTTTCTCTCTCTCTCTCTCTCTCTTCCAATTCCACCACCCTTATCTGCCACCTCAGCTCCCGAATACATTTGTTCCTCTCCTTCTACCCACCCTACCCTCCTCCTCCTTCCCGTCATTTTTTCACGCCTGCCGATAATGCGTGCACGTACGCTTCGCTATACCGAATTGGAAACAGTCACGGATGCTATCCTCTCTCTCTCTATATATATATATATATATATATATATAGATATATAACCATCAGTACACCGCTACCAACCGAGTTATACGAGGCGCATATAACAGCGCGTGCACTTTAACTCGAGCCACGCGCTACGCCGCGAGCTATAATGAGTAATGGCAGGCGTCCATCGCGGCGCGTGCTACTGACGTGCGCTCGATCCCCGCGCACAACGCGCGCGCGTTGGGACTTTCATCTTTTCAGTTTCCCTGCTGCTGTTGTTGTGGCTATGTGTTTCGATTGTTCCGCACAGGCATGATGGTAGCGGCTGCTGCTGCTGCTGCTGCTGCTGCTTCGGGTAGGTATATATACACCCGTACTGGGAAGTTACCCGCGCGCGCGCACGCTTATCGTGACCGTGCGATCGATTTATTTCGCGTTTGTTTACGAGAGAGAGAGAGAGAGAGAGAGAGAGAGGACGACGACGAGGACGAAACGCGTAGGTTGGCTGGCTGGCAGGCAGTGTGACGACGGCGAAGGCACCTGTCGATACGCTATTGAGCATGACTGTCGGCTGATAATTTATACGACGGGCGCGCGTGCTGTGCGGTGGGCTTTGCTTAATTCCGGATTAACGAGACGAGAGAGAGAGAGAGAGAGAGAGAGAGAGGGAGAGAGAGAGAGAGAGAGGCTGAGTGAAATAGAAGAGTCGTGGAAGTGCTAGTACTGCTGGATATGTTTCAGGTTTCATAAAGTTCGGAATAGATATCGTTTCTTTTGATTAGTTTATGAAAGTGCTGCTATGGGGGTACGGGAATACGATATTTTCGGGAGATTATGTAGGTACGAGTTTTTCGGCGATATGTATGGGTTGATATTGAATGAGAAAGTATTTGATATCGCAAATGTCATCGAAATTGGAAGTACTGAGATTTGTGGTGAAGAATTTAGTAGGTGTATAAGGCGAATACGATAAATAGCAGATAAGTGTATTTATTGGGATAAAATATTGTGCACGATAAACTTCATCTCCAGGAGTATTTTTATCAAATTGTGTTGATTTAAGTTTCTATAGTGAAATTAATAAGTATTTAAAATATTATTAAAACGCAGATAAATGAAACACACTGTTAGTTATTGTCAAAACGAAATTGATAAAGTAATGAAGAAACAGTGTTTAAAACGAATTGAGGATGAACTTTTGAAGACGCATCTTATTTGTTTTTTTGTTGTTGTTATTCAAAACAAGTATCTGTTGTCAAAATGGACAAAACTATAATTGTTCATTAGCTGATAATTATCATCCGTTTTAATTAAAACCTTTCTTTCGACAATAACCCTTCACCATAGAGAACAACACCAGTAACATCGTATATTTGAGCTATTTTCCATTCTCCAACCCCTATAGACCTACAATACCCACGTACAATAAACTCGGCGACGCTGCACATAAGAAGAACTTGTGCCAAAAATAACCCCCGAATCAGCCGTTATCGCGCGTAAAAATAGCCCGGGAAAATTATGAAAAATCCCCTCGTGTCTGCCGGTCTTTCAGTCTGCGCTCGCTCTCTCCCATCCGTTTTATCATTCGCGCATAATGTTACCCTAAATCTCGCCTGTCGCCCCAATAAACTCCCACTCTCTCTCTCTCTCTCTCTTTCTCTTTCCTCCTTCCCCATAAAGTTTGCGACTCGCTCGTAGTATATACGCGCGCGCGAGCTTGCTCGCAACTCTAATACCCAATAATCTCGCGAGTCATAAAAATGATCACTCCCCAAAATTTCCCCAACTCAGCGTTCTTCTCTCTCACTCTCTCTCTCTCTCTCTCTTTCTACCCTATAACGCGTACGCGGCCCGGCCGTAAATTCAATTTCCCGCGTGTGATTAACGCCCTCGCTTGCGTTTATACGCCTCCAACTTTTTTCGCACGATTCACGCGCGCTCGCTGTGTAAACAACTTGCCAGCTCTCTCTCTCGCTCTCTCACTCTTTTAGCAAATTTACGTCGCGTCTTCGTAGTAGTAACACTCTACTTCTTCTTCTCTTATTCTATATAGCTATGCCTTCAACTTGAAACAATATCCAATTTATCGCTTACGGTGGGTGGGTTGGGTACAGAGCTATATATAGTATATAGGATGCGGGATGCGTGAGTTACGAGCGGCGGGCAGTCGACGACATTCCGGTTGCCGAGTCGGCTATATAGAAGGGAGAGAGAGAGAGAGAGGAGACGGCCAGAAACGTTCGGCCGGCTAGGGAGAATTACGAGTTCCTTCTGCTCGATCTACGGCGACCGTTTGCTCGACCTTTCGCGGAAGGAGATCGCAAGACCGAGCAGAGGGTATGTGTCTATATATATATATATATATATATATATATATAGAAGAAGAAAAGGAGAGAGGCGGAGACTGGACGCTCGTGTGAGGTGGTCATGGTGGTGGTTGGTTCTGGGGACGGAGGACAATGCGATAAATGAACAGGTGGTAAAGAGTGATTTTTCGGGAAGGAATAGTAACGTGTTCGCGTGCACAAAATGAATTTTTTCAATGGTTTATAATTTTTTAGCTTGTCCAAGGTTTATGCGGAGAACGTCAAGTTATATATTGTAGTGAACTAAGACATTATACATTGAATAAACATTTAACAATTATCTATAAGAAATATTTTCTCAGGATTACAAATACTATTTTGTGGAATGTATAATATAAATTTCTTAGGAGTTCATAAGAGGTATATAAACGAGGAATGTATTATTAAAATTACAATAGAAACGATTTTGTAAAGCAGAAACGTCAATAAAATCTGTATTCCTGATTTACGTCTCGATTGAAATTTCCTCGCTTATCGCAATATCCTTATCAGGAAAATACTTTTCTAGTCGCAACGTTCAAATAAAAGAAAAAAACGAAGAAAGGGTTGAAAGAAGATAACTTCGAACGTTGACTTCTTCTCCTACGATTACGATGTAAATATAAAGCGAAACGTTATTCACTCGACAATAATAAACGCCAAGTTAGCGCGAAAATGCGTAAAAAGGGGACGAGCGAGTGAAAGAGAGAGAGAGAGAGTCAATGCTTCCTTCTCTCTCTCTCTCTCTCTCTCTCTCTCTCACTCGAGATCGATACAAAACGAGTAAAAGTAAGATAGAGAGCCGGAAGAGATAAAAACGGGGCGAGTACAGTAAAGGCGTATACACGTGAAAAAAAGGGTGCGAGCGTAAGGGAAACTCAAGGCGCGTGTATGTTATATATATATATATATATATATATATGCAGACATAGAAATACGTACGCACATATACACGTACACGCGCTTGGAACTCACAGGAGAGGAAATCGAAGGCAACGTCGGGGCCGAATGACGGGGAACGACATAAAGTCGAAGCTGCTACTACTACTACTACTACTGCTGCCGGCGGCGGCGGCGGCAGCAACGCGTAGCCATAGCTCCGATTGGTTCGTTCGGCTACACGTCGGATTCTCAATGTCTACGTGCGAACTACTACGTGAGATTCGCGCGGAAACGAGAGTGAGAGACGTTTTACGAGGGTTGTGCGCACACACACACACACACACATACACTCTCTCTTTCTCTCTTACACTGTGTATATATATGTATATATATAGGTGTATATGCAACGCGCGACGCTCAGATATCGTATGAGGATTCGCGCAGCCGAGTATATAAGCTACTGCGTCGCGCGTAGGAATTCGATTTTCCTCGAAATAACGAAAACGTGCCAAGATATCGCGTGCGAGCGCGCGGGAAGATACTGAACTTCGCGTGGTAGAGTGACTATGTGTATATATATATATATAGTAGTAGTGGTAGCAGCAGGTTACGGGGAGGGGGGGAAGTCATATGTTACGGCGGACGCGCTGTTGTCTTGTTAGCCTTGCCATCGAACGGAATTGGGTCATAGGTGTGTGTTGACAAATTTCAGGATTCCGGTCATGGTTGATGTTTATGGCTTCAGCAATCTGTATTGGTGTTCCGCGTAGTGTAGTATAGGTATATATGGAAAGAGGTTGTTGTAGAGGGGATTTCGTTTCAAGTTGTTGCGGCTAATGAAGAAAAATATATAAAGAAAAGATCATTGATTTTCCTTTTTTTCATCGCTGAATTAAGTAAACCGGATCAGCTCGCAGGAAGAATTGTCTCCTTTGCTGTATTACTAATGTAATGTAAGAAAATATAATTATTACGAATTGTATAGTAATATATTGTAACTTACTCTGGTTAAATAAAATAAATAAAAAAGTATAAGGTATGTACAGGAAGAAAGTATAGTAAAGTGTATGTATATACAATACGTGTTAATGAAAGTTAATAGAAGTTCGCGGTGTTTCGAAATTTTCTTTATAATACCTGATGAAAAAGAGATCAACACGTTAACCCGACTGATTCGATAACCCCAGCCGAGCCGACGTAATCATTATTTCGAAGAGCAACAATCACAGTAATAGAATTCCGCGAGCAAACGATATTTTAAAAGCGCTCGCATAACTCAAGAAGAGGGACGCCACAGCGGCCATTAAAAGTCTTTTCCCAACTCTTAACTCTATAACAACAATCAATTAAAAACTACTTGGAGTTCGTCTCTCTCTCTCTCTCTTCCTCGAAAGCGTCCGCGCACGGGACGAGATTGAGAGACAACGAGGCCGAGTGAGCGAACAAGAACTGGAAAGGAACCGAGCCAGCAGGCAACGTCGCTCGTTGCTGTCCTGCGAGAAGAAGGATCAAAGAAAAAGGAGCAACGTTTCCCCCCTCTCTTTTCAAAAAAAAGGTAGAAAAAAAAAGAAGAACGTCGTCGTACGAGAAGGGCGAAGAAGAAGAAGAAGAAGAAGGAGAACCACGACGAAAGGCTGCAGCAGCCTCGGGGAAACTATCTCTCTCTCTCTTACCCACCCACGCCTAATGTATCCAAATATTTGCATCTCATCAGTAGTTGTAACGCGACCTGCTGAAAAGTCGTCGTAGCCGTCGTCGTCGTCTCCTGCATCCTCTCTCTCTCTCTCTCTCTCTCTCTACGCGAACGCGCATAAATGGAAATTCCTCGAGGGATTCATGACGTCACGTTGCGGATGCAAATTGAATAATTGCGTTAACCCCACGCGCGCGCGCGCGCGCGCCGACGTCGTCCTACATCCCCCCGCGGCACGTTCACGACGTCGCTGATGCTATAGGCTGGCCGGTGTGTGTGCTGCAGAAGCGCCCGGGCCGCACGTTGAGAGTCATTAGGTGCTGGCGTATACGGGGTTAACGGGGCGTTGGGATAGAGAAGAGGAAGGAGGGAGGAGAGGAAAGAGATGATGATGGTGCGCAATGGACGTATACCGAGGATGATGTTTTAAATAGAATTGGTGCGTATGCGGGGTGCCAGGATGTTGAGGGAATTCGGCTCAATGTGTTTTCGGGAAATGGAATATGTGAAAGCCGTGTGTATGTGTGTGTGGGTGTAGGTAAAGCTGTGCGAGAGGTAGAGGAAAAGTTTTGGTAGGTGAGCGACAAGTTTGTTGAGTAAATTTTGATAATTGTTAGGAGGAATCGGACGCATGATAATTATATATGTATATTAATTTATTCTTTTTTTTTATTGTATGAGTAATTAATCGTTAAAGCAAAATTTTTATTCAAGTGGTAAAACTTGAAATTGGTCAGACAATACTTTTCTTTAAAAATGTGCGCGATGCAATAAGACACTAAAAGTTCTAATATCAACCTATAAATCTTTTTCTTCTTATATTCATCAAATTGCTTTGTAAATTTAAAAAGGATTATAGAAATATTTCTTGTTTGATAAATACAAACGATAACAAATACGTTCGTGTAGAATGAATGTATTAAATATTATCTAGCGCAAACAACAATATAACCCGATAAATATGAATATTTAAAATACATCCGCTTCCATGAGTAAAACTAACTTTATATAATAGGGATATACTTTCCACTGGACTTTTCAGCACCGCTACTCACTGAAACCTCAAAAAAAAAGCGATTATACCTTCCGTAAATAAGTTATAAATCCCACCCAGCTCCAACCACACGCAGTAACTTTCGTCACCTCAAAACTCCTAATCCTCCCCTGCTCCCTCCATCCAACACCCACCTCATAAATACCCAAGCTTGTTTGCCAATTCTCGCAGTCTCGCACCGCCCACGCACTTGTCTAATGCGAAAAAATGATCCCTCGGTGGTTGTCTCTCTCTCTCTCTCTCTCTGTCTTTCCAACTTGAATCTCGTATAGCGATAGAACGCGAGATAAGGCACGATCATGCCTTTATAATTCGCTCGACGTATGCGCGCGGCTGACGCGACTGTTTTACATAAGTCCGCGTGTGAAAAGCTTCTCCCCCTTCCACTGTCATATCGCGCGACACGCATACATAAGAAGCCGCGCGAAGAACCGAAAAGTCTTTCGTACTACAATAACGCTACTCGATTGTGATTTTTTTTCTTTTTTCTTCAACGAGGAGAGTATAGGAAAGAGGATGTTGAGAGAAGGGGAGTGAGTGAGAGAGAGAGAGCTTAATCGTCGCGGGGGCGAACACGAGCACTCAATCGCCGGGAGGTGTAAACTCTTCGTGGCTACAAGGCGAGGAGGGGTTCGCTCGCTCGCTTGCGCGCGCTTTTTCGATTATGGGATTTCGGGGCGTGAGATGGGATGAGAGAGAGAGTGCGCCGGATTTACGAGCTAGGGAGGCTATATCGTTTGTTTTTTAATGACTTCGCAAGCACTTTTGACAGGTAATGTCATTAGCATAAATATAGTCGTGGGAGGGGGTGTGCCAGCGCGTGTATAGTTACTTTGATCGATGTACAAGTGTACGAACGTTTTGTTGACGAGTTTATCCTAAGCGTGGAATTGAAAGGTTCTTTTAAATCAGTGTAATATCAGTATAATTTTTATTTATTTATTACTTCTCACTTTATAATCCGATGAATTATTATTTTATTTGTAATTTATAATAAATATTATGTTACATTTCAGTTCATTTTATTGTAAAATATTTTTCCAAGAATTACTTACAATATATCAACAAATTGAATTGAATTCTCTGTATTTCTGGTTTTAGAAATCATTATTGTTTAATTTCAACAAAAACCATAACACCACGAAATACTCCATGCTTTCGCATACCCCAGTTGTTACTTCAGACGTTCTCTCTCTCTCTTTCTCTCTCTAAAATGAAACTAATTAGCAACACAAACCACCGCGTGCATTCCCCACGTATTATATACAGCACACGCGGATGTATACACACACGCTCTATATTCGCAATTCCGTGTAAAGGAGAGGTTCAACGGTAACGGTGTATATATATATATATATATATATATATATATATATATGGGCAGTTCTCAGGTGAATCGAGA
>JAWWEQ010037234.1:0-19748 GCA_035583055.1 Torymus tubicola
ATACTATTTTTTGTATATTCATGAAAAAAATTATTTCAATTTGGAGAGGTGTTATTGAATAGATGAGGTTAGAAGAGGAGGGGACGAGAAAGCGAGCCATCGAGATATAGAGAAAAAGTCGGGGAGGAAGTGAGAATAGATTATACAGAAAAACGTCTATACTTGCCTTATTTTATACTTTCGTAAAAAGTTTCATATTAACATTATTTTTATTTTTCATTTAACAAATTTTAGTGAATTTTTTATACTTTTGAAAAAATATTTTGAGAGCGATTTCACAACTTTTTAAGGGTAAAAGTAACTAAAGATATTTCGAAAATTTTTAATAATGTTATTAACAAAACACTATTTTTTATTCATCAAAAACAATAATGATTAATGTCGAATAAGGTGTATTACATTATTAACACTATTATACCGAAAATATTTCATTTTTTTGTAGAATATGTTTCTCAATGATGAGTTTGAAGAAATAAGAAAGAATTTGAACGTTTGGATATTAGTTGCACAATTAAAATTACACCTATATTCCGTCATCAGCTACCTCTAGCAACTAGACTACGTGCAAGATGTGTTACAATATCCAAAGACAAAAAACCACGGAGCGCATGATGTGTTTCAACACTTAGAGTCCAAAAACTTCGGAGCGCACCACCTACACTCCGTCATTGGCTACCGCGAACACCTAGACTACGTACTTGGTGGGTTTTAACACCTAGAGGCAAAGAACTACTGAGCGCACCACCTAGACTTGGTCATCGGCTACCGCGAACAGCTAGACTTCGTAATTGATGCGTTTCGATATCTAAGGCAATAAACTACGAAGCGCACCACCTAGACTCCGTGACCGGCTACCTGTAACACCTGGACTACGCATATGATGTGTTCCAAGACCTAAAGGCAATAAACTAAGGAGCGCACCACTTAGACTCCGTCATCGGCTACCTGTAACACCTGGACTACGCATATGATGTGTTTCAACACCTAAAGGCAATAAACTACGAAGCGCACCACCTAGTCTTCGTCATCAGCTACCTGTAATACCTGGACTACGCATAAGATGTGTTTGAACACCTAAATGCAATAAACTACGAAGCGCACCACCTAGACTGCATCATCGGCTATCTCGAACACTTAGTCAACGTACTTGATGTGCTTCAACACCTAGAGGCAAAGAACTATGGAGCGCATCAGCTAGAGTCCGTAATCGGCTACCGCGAACACCCAGATTACGTGTTTGATGTTTTACAACACCTAGAGGCCAAAAACTACGAAGCGCACCTTCTAGACGACGTCATCGGCTATCGCGAACACCTACACTACGAACTTGATGTGTTTCAACAGCTAGAGACAAGAAATTATTAAAACGCGCGCTGCTCCATCTCTCTTTCTCTCTTACCGATGAGTGCCGCCACGTGTCAGTGTGAGCCTACAGATACCGGAGGTCGGAAGAAACGGAAGTCGGAAGAATCGAATGGAGAAACATGGAGAAACCGGGCATAAAAATTTTCGCTATGTAATGTCTCTAATCCGAGAACTTCTTCGGGGAAAAATTTTGTGTAGAACATAGTATAACAATCTAAAGCATGTTATTATTTTTTTTGAGTTCATATAAAAGTGTTCAAAATTGTAGTAAGTAATTGAAATTCTCGGGCACCCATTTCAAAGTATATGTTGCACGGTTGTCCTAAGGCTTTTCTATACTTGTCTTCGGAGCGCGCCCGCGCTCCTTGATATAAGCTAATAGAAACCCATAATGGATTTAATGTACTGCAAAAAAAGGGGACGAAGACTATAAACAAAAAGAAAATGTCTGTGTGGCATGAAAGACTGCTAAAAAAGATTAAGAAAATGTTCTCAAAAAATCGCTACTATCTACAGAAATCATATTTAACTTTCAGAACCTTTCAAGTAAAAGTGAATTCTTCACTTACAAATTTATTCCCCATAAGAGCTGGAGTACCGCAAAGAATCATTCTTGGACCTACTCTGTATTTACTGTATACCTCTGACTTACCCAAAATGCAAGAAATTACTATTGCTGCTTGGGCAGATGACATAGCAATTCTTTCTGTGAACTCGTGCCCTAATATTGCTTCAAAGCAGCTGTAGAACTATCTGAATAAAATAGAAAAATATTGTAGCTATTGGAGGATTAAAGTAAATGAGTCAAAATCTATACAAGTTACATTTGCGCTACGCAAAAAATATGCCCTCCAATAATTCTAAATGAATGATTTATACCACCACAAAGTAATAAAGTGAAGTATCTTGGTATGCTCATTGATCGACGTCTAACCTGGCAACCTCAAATTTGGACACTGCGTAAGCAGCTAAATCTTAAAATAGGAAAAATGTTTTGACTTCTTTGAAATAAATCACAACTGACGTTTGAAAACAAACTGCTGTTATATACAAGAATCTTAAAGCCTGTATGGGCTTATTGCATACAATTGGGGGGCACTGCATCAAACTCAAGTATTGATATAATTGAACAGTTTCAAACTAAAACACTAAGAAATATAGTTAACGTACCTTGATTTGTTTCTAATGCGATCATTAGAAAGGACCTAAAGTTACCAACTGTCAAAGAGGAAATAATTAAGCTTTCCAGCAGTTATAGAAATAGCTTGACAGAACACCCAAATAAATTGGTTACAGAAATACAAATGAATATACCTACAAATACAAGACTGAAGAAAAAACATAATATAGTAACTTAAATTTAAATATCTATATGTAAACAACCCTGTGTAAATTTGTATGATAATATTAAAATAAGTTTTAAGAGTCTGCTCTACTGGGAAAATACTCACATGATATGTAACTATTGTAAAAATTTTACTAAATGTCGCGAGGCAGATTGTAAATAAACTGTCGAGTTAAAAAAAAACTATTTAAAAAATTGGTAAATTCCAAATAGCCTGGGGATGCGAGTTCCAAGTAGAAGATGTGCAGCACGCAACCTTCTCAGTCGTTGCTTCTAATGTATTATTGCAGGCTCTGTACTCTCCGTTCTTTATATGTGTGTGAGTATGTATCCCCACCATATCTTTGGCCAGTGGGTGGTGATGGTGGCCAGTGAACCAATGACAGAACACTACGTATATACCGTGCTGGGGGGAGGCAAGGCGCTGGAAAAATATTCTCAAAGGAAAAGATATTTATTTATAAGTTTACATTTTTAAAAAACGTTTAAATCAATCACCCCTGTAGTGGTTCAAGAGATTTTTTTATACGTGTGTATATGGAGTAACAGCGGATCCTCTGTTTTAGTCACGTACACATTTTATCACGTCAAATGGGTGTGAACACTGATGATGTTTACAAGGGTGTTGTTCGCACTCACTTGACAAGGTGGTGGGAAAAATATTCTCAATTCTATTTATCGATGTGTAATCAACCCTGTAGTGGTTTACGAGGTTTTATTATACATGTGTATATGGGGTAACAGTGGTTTCTCTGTTACAATCACGTACGCATTAATACGTTTTCTACATGCGAGTGATGATGTTTATAACAGTGTTGTTCGCGCTCATTTGACAAGGCGGTAGAAAAAATGATTCTCAAAAAGAAATCTATTTATCGATACGCGTTTTTAACACTACCTTTCATCAATCAGTCAGTCAACGCGTTCAAGAGATTCTTAGAGAACCGTGAGCAATGTGCGTAAATATCGATAACTATTCCAAAAAAGTCAGACTTGCAAGCAATTCGTTGGATTGCATTTTATGTGTGTGTGTATGAGCATAACGGAAACTCGATTATTATTTTTTAAGGAAACAAAGGGGATTGGAGTACTTGTTGGACGAATTGGAGGTGATAAATAAAAACAGCTGGTTTGACAAAAAAAATTTTAATCGATCGATCAGTTTATTAAGAAAAAACTGACATAGTAAAAATACAAGTATGAATACGCAAATACTTACAAACTATGATTACATAAATTTTTAAAGCAGTGCTTATAACTGGAGACTAATTAAACTTACAAACTAAAATTGAATGTGATTTACTCCAGCGACACTAAACTAATACATGATTACAAGCTAAGGGTTAAAAGTACAAGATATAAGAAACCTACAAATGAGCATGTGATATAAAGAGAGACATTGATTTACACGTGTGCTTTTCGACGATATTTTCTCTTGACATTTTTATGAAACTCTGTTAATAATTCATCGTTTGCATGCATATCTGACTTAAAAACTTGACAATAAGTACGTAGACTACTCCCGCTAGACATAAAATACAAAACATAGTACATTATATATATATTAAGCAGATTAAAATCCGACTTTTTTCACGACTTCCCCTTTATTTTTTCCCCCACTTCCCCTTTATATACGTAACTTTCAATAAATCATTATGGTTAGGGATAAAGATATATGTGTTCTATAAATGTATATAATATTCGTATAACATAACAAATAATTGGTTATTCATTTAGAAAAAAATATGACGAAAATGAATTACTTTTAATTTCACAAATATAATATTTGAATATCTTTAATGCCCACTATCTCATGATATAATACACTCGTGAACAATATAAATAAAAATATGAATAATCGAATAAAAATATATATTATTATATTTAAACTTGTCATTTTCAAAAATATTCAGAATTTAAATTCAACAGGTAGAAACCGACCGAGCGGTAGCGAGGGAGGTACTTTGCTAGTAGTACAATATTCGCCGCAGACTTACGAAGCGATACTCTGCAGCTTTTTCTTGTTTCACTTGTATCGCTTGCAATTTCTTTGAGACGATTGAGATAAGATCGCGATGTCGGGCCCAGTCCGTAGCTGTCAAAGTAGATGCCGATTGCATGCTGATCTATATAGAACGCCACCCAATGAGAGCCTGGTTTATCCAATGTGTCGAGATTAGTCACGATGGCTGCGGGAAAACTCAAACGTTGTGGTATGTGGTCAGCAGCATAGATGCCGATCCAATTAGCAGCAAGTTTACTGATGGAGTGTTATTTCTCTGGTGTTCATTCTTAATTCGGGGATGTAGAGCTCTCGACGGCTGAGAAGTATATGGTGTTACTATCCGAATCGGTACTATTTTTATCTTTTACCTCGCCGTTTTGAGAAGTATCATCATCATCAGTAGCGTTCGATTTCTTCGCTAACCGCAGTGCTTTGTTCTTCTCCTTATATTGATACTCGTTAAGCGATGTAAAGTACATTTTATTCTGTACTCTTTCCCTCGGAACAGCGCGCCAGTCTTTAGGTAGTATCGAGCATAGCCATTTTTTTTATTTGAATGGTCTTGTATAGGATGCAAAAATCTTTTTTATTTCGAAATGTTTTTATCGAATGCGCATACGGTATTATCTGGAAACAGACTATTGAATTTTGCAAATGTTGTAGAGTCGTATTTCTCCAACTTACATATACGTCTTCCAATCAGCGTCTCGATGCAGCGTGTCGTCTCTTCACCGCGCACGTAAATTCTTTTTGATACACGAGCGATATTGTAGAGATATCGGTGCAACTGGCGCATATTCACCTCGTCTTCGAACCAATGAATCTCGTGAATATCAATGGCACAGTAAATATTAGTCTGTTTAATGTCTTCGGGCAAGTAGTCGAAACTGCATGGTTGTTGTACAATCCAGTGATCGATAATTTATTTCTGTAGACAAACAATCGCAACCTCTTTTGGCAAGAATTTTTTCTCAGTATCGCGAAAACCTTGAATGTCGATTACATAGACCATGTCAATTGGGCAAAAGCATATGTTGCGGAGTGTAAGAGAAAAAGCGAAGTGAGGCGCAAGGATTCTGTGCATTGGTGCCTAGTTTGCTTAAGCCCCACTTTTTGCTGCAGTCGCCGCGACCAAGGTGCGCGACTGTTGAAGCGGTGTTGTCACTTAGGCTCTAAAATCCGATAATATTTGTCTCGCAGAATCGATATTGAGAATGTTATTGTTCTCGGCATAGATAATGCAGTTTATTGTAGTTTTTGATGCCACTTCGAGACCCACTTCGATTCGTACGCTGCCAGAGCTAACGATATTCCAGTGCGTGTGACAGTAAGCCGATAAATGAGGCGTGGGATCAAAAGCTGTGAGAAAATAGCCCTGTACGTAATTGGATCTATTTGTGCCTAGGCCCTCCTTGAGAAAATGTATATCTGTGCCGTAGTCGAGTGTTTGAAAAGCTTCGGTAAAGGATGCGTTATTTTCGGTAAATCGTGGCTGTAACTGTTTAAGCGGAATTTGTATGCCATCGACGTAGAGGGAGAGATAATTTATGTTGAAATGTTGAAAGTTGAAAGGGTTAAGTGTGCGATTTCCATTGAACGCTCTGTTATCTACGAAACCGATAATGACGCGTTTCGGCAGTTTCCCTACAATTTCGTTATCGATACCGTCATCGTGTATACCGGCATGAAGCGTAAAAGTTTTGACTTCGTCACGCGTAATGGGATACTTAGCTGTTGGCTTGGCCAAAGTATTGGCGTGGGCTATTAAAATACCGGAATTTATTTACACCCGACGAATAGTAAGCGTGGCTTCTTTTTAGCATTTCTCTCACACTAGTCGTACGCGCATTTCGACGCCATTGATAAGCATTTTGTCTTAATTAAACAAATCGCTGTGCAGATGGCCAACCATCTCGAATGTTTTCCCTCCAAGGGTTTGATTTTGTCGTTTGATGAGTCCATATTAGAACCGGCACCATGATTTTGCGGCGTGGCCTCGAAATAGCCGACGGTGTCCAGAGGCTCGAAGTGAGATGAGACTTTTTGCCCTGCTGGGTCGGGCAGGTGGTTGAACTCGTGGCTGGTGGGCTCACGACCGGAACTTCGGTGGGTGGTGTCAGGCTGCTGGCGATTCTCGTCTGGCCCTAACACGTGGCCTTCCTGCTAGGTGCTACTTCGCGTTCCGCAGGGACCCCTTCATGGCCGTTTGCCCAGATAAGTATTGTGAGGCAGACACCGCGAGGAGTGTCCATTTGATCCACCGGTACTGGACGGAGGCCTCTAAACAGTACTTCCCATAAGCTCCCGCTCCAGTTCCCTTCTGGCGGCTTGCCCTTGCCGGTCGAAGACGGACTTCTTTCCGTCGGGCATGTCCTCGGCCTCTGGCGTTACTTCCGCCGTGTGGTAAGACGTATCGACCGCCTCCATCTCTACTTCCTGTATGACTCGTTCGATTCCCCGTCTTCGCGCCGCCGGGGATTGAATGGCTCCCGTCGCCCTTTACCCTTCGGCCAGTGCGCGGTCCTACAGATGGGACTCGGTGAGGGTTCGTAGTAGTCTCACTCCATGCCGCCTGCTGGGAAGGGCTCGATGGCTAGAAATGGAGGAAGCTCGAACCGTTTCAAGCTTTCCCGGCTGTCTTGAATGTGTCGCGGGATACATCGTTGACTTGATTGCCCCCCTGACTTGACCCCTGGCCCATCGAGAGAGGGGAGGGGGGTCGGGTTAGAACGTTTGCTGTTGCCGGGCGGAGGAGGTTCGCCACGATGATCATCACTTCTTAGTAACCATTGTTCTAGCTCCTCTACAGCTTGACAACTAGACAACTCGTTCCAATCCTCCTCCCAATCCCTCCTTTCGCTCGCTGACTCGAAGTCGATGAGGAGTAACTCTAATTTCGCCCCATTCTCACCTTGTTGCCTCGCTTCGAGGAGGGTGCAGCCGTGGGCGGTGTAGACCGGAGGCCTCTTGGGCTCGCTTCCCGATCTTTGGGGCTTGGTGGACAGCTACCTTCCACTTATCCTCCGGCTCCATGTCCTTCAGCAACTGAGCTAGCCACTCAGCTTGGCTACCCGATTCCACTGGGGAATGAAGAGGCGAGAGGCTGAGACGAGGGCTAGAGGATCCGCTGTACCGCCGGGGTTGCTGACCTTCGAAGACTTTGACATTTTTGGATTTCTTTCTTCTGTGATCAAATCTGCTCAATTGTTTGTTCCCACGAATTACTTGACACGAGGACTGTACATCACATAACAATTACACTGAACAATCATACGCTTACTAAGAAGGATGATTACTACTACCTCCACCGCCGACCCCCGTCTCCCTGCCGTCGACACTCGCGGTACTTCTTCAACCGCTTACATACACTTTCGGGTTGCTTCGCCTCCCCCCTCCCTATTTCCAGTATGTATACGTTCGGGGATTGGGTTTTACTTCAATAACTTCAATCTGAGGCGAGTTTCGCAGAAAACTTTTGGGCCCCGTTCGATAACGCATGTACCTTCCGCATCACACAATCCCCTACTTGGAATCGTACATCTCGACGGCCTTTATTATAACACGTGGCTTGCCGCTGGTGTCTCTTCTCTATATTCTTAATCACGAGCTCTCGTAGGGGGTCTAATCGCTTTATCCTGTAAACAGAGATTATCGTCATTTTGAATCGTCACGACTGAAGTCGTCAGCGTTTTTGGAAGTTGCTAACCATCAGCGCTGGATTCCCTCCTATTCCGCCGGCACCAACAGGAATTTCAACGTAGTAAGTTTGTAAAATAAACGTATCGTCAATACTTATAACCTCATTACTCTGACAATTATGGCGCTAATTTGATTCCATAAATCAGCGCTTGTAGAATTTTCAATAGGTCTATATGAAAATCCACCGGCACCTTGTGCAAAACGTTCACTTTGCACGCTCCCACCTATTAGATTACTACCCGCATCATGCGCCGTTAAATAATAATGTATATCGTTAACCGCAGCTTCCATCTATAAAACACAACATTTTCACCCTCTGGCGGTTCAACTATTCTAAAACTAATTGTTTGTCCTTGCACACCAAACCGACGGAGGTACTGTTGAGTCCCGGCTGTAACGTCGAATCGCACATGTGGTGGTATAATGTCATTGGCCTCGTTGACGACGGTATCATTGTTATTATTGTCTGTATGTCTACTGTTGTTGTTGCGACTGTTGCTGCTGCTGACATGCCCACCGCTTACCTGCGCTGGGGAATAGGACCCGCTCCTCGCTAAATAAAATAATTATAAATAAACCATATTTTTGACTTTTTTTATTTTTGAGCGTTTCTAATTTTTATTTTGATTCGGTGTACAGCGGCGATGTCTCGTCTTCCGCTTAGTCGCAAAACCAATGCTGCAGCGTCGCTTGCGGATCAAAGGCTATTTGTCTGTTATAACACTGCTAGACCATCGAGCTCGATAAGTGCCGTATTGATTGTCTGATCCGATAAATCACGGGTTCGAATAACTATAATTAAATAATATTTGACATATAAAAACAGAATCAGAAACATTTTTAATAAGTGAATAAATATTTATACTTACGCTCACTGACACGTCAAGTGTGATTGTAATCAGGCATGACTCTATTTACCATTTCTTGCAAACCCACCAACAATCTCTAAGTACACCGGGTGGCTGACTCATAAGAAGCCGCTGCAGTCTGCAACAGTCACTAGGGGTCGATCATAATTTGCAAGAACATCGCCAATCCTGAGATCTCTATGCATTAAATCTTCTAAACGCCTCTCAGCCTCGATTCGCAGCATACGTGTCTCAGATAACTCGCCAGGTATCACGTTTTGTGCACGGAGGACGGCATATCTCGGGATGGGCGCTGAGCTTTCGGGGCGTTCGGCTTCTTAGTTAATGTCCACGACCACCAGTATCTACTCGTTGTCGCCAGCCCCTTCATCCTCTTCATTGGCTTCGATTTCGCTAGCAGAGTCTTGATCCTCTACAATGCCGTTGTTCTCCGCCTCGATAAAATTAATCCTCCTTCGGGCCCTTAAATTCATCCGCTGTGTGTTCGAGGGATGCGTCATCTCTATTTTCATTGAAATACGTATCATCGCTGTCTACATCGGATTCGTTGCAAAGGAAACTTGCCACAGCTGTAAATAAAATATTTACATAAAAAAAAATAAAAAATACTTTTATAAAAATAAAAAAGGAAATAAAAATTATTTTAAACTTACTTAAGCGTTCCTCATGGGCAATCCCTATGTCTCGAAAAACATATAAACTGTTTAGGTGCCGTTCAAAAACATCATCTTCAATAATTCTTTGAACTTCGCGTGAGCAATTGAAGGTCCCAGAAAGGCGCGCTATTGCGCGATACTCTGGGTGGCTTAGTAAGATTAGTAGTTGTGCCGTCAAGTTTTCACAACTCATACGACGCGAGCAGTGCGGTCACGCTGCATTTTTACCGTGTCGCGCTGTGGTTGCGAGGCGTAGCACGGCTTGCTGTAACGCGTAACGTACGTGGTTATCCATCTCGAAACTTTTAAAACGATTGAATGTAACGTCTCGTTCTTCGAGGTTCTTATACGCGCGTGTTATCTTTGAAACGTACTCCAATAAACGTATGATAAAATGTGTCATTTACTCATCTAGTCATCTTATTGGAGTACTCTGTAGCCGTCGACACCATCACCACCACCACCACCACCATTGCCACCGCCACCACCACTGTCAACTCTTTCACAGACCCACCCGTTGTTTAAGAAACAGATATTTCGAACGCATAATCGTGCCCTTTGAAACATTATCGATCTTCCGAATGCATATCTAGTGAAAAAAGAGTGTAGGCATCGAAAAGAATACCGACGCTATACATACAGGGTGTCAATAAAGTTCCGGGACGGCTGAATATTTTCTAAAGTATTTCATTTCTGGAAACGGTCAAGGTCATTCCCTTAGTAACTTTAAACAAGGAATCCGATGTTAATTAATGTTAATGTTAATTCCTTGTTCCAAGTTACTAAAGAATGACCTTGACCGTTTTCAGAAATGAAGTACTTTAGAAAATATTCAGCCGTCCCGGAACTTTATTGATACCCTGTATAAGCTAGACGTAGAACCAAACGAACGTATGTACACTCGTATACCACTTCATAAGAAAATTGCATGGGGAAATGTCGACTTATTAACGCGTGAAAGTCAAGAAGCATGCTTGAAATAAAAAATATACAGACTACTCTGTGGGAACTCCCAGAGTCGTATTGCTTTTTAAAACTACTCAAAAACGCTGGTCGTGAAAAGGGTGGTTCTTTATTATGAAAACGACCCAATACGACAAAAATTTTTCAAGTTCGTGCACACTTTTGTTAGAATTATTAACGGCTGTACGAAAGATTTCAAGAAAGTTGTAAAACGTGTTCGAAATAAAAAAAATGCATCGGTGTCCGGACTGACCGTTCGTTTATTGCGCCCAAACATTTCAACAGTGTCAACTAAAATTATATATTTTTAAGTACCCGTTACTTTCTTTGACACGTACACATAGCTGGAAATCGTATCACCGTTGTCGTCACTGCTATCACCACCAAGCATGGCAGTAGTCAAAAGAAGATGGGGCGAAGAGCAGTGGCATGCATTTTGGCGATGTACTGCACACCGTTGCTTCACATGCTGCTTTATTGCTTGCACATGCGTAAATTTGATGGAATCGTCGTGCTCGATACCACCATCACCGTCACCACTACCACCACCGGCACCAGGAACCACAGCAGTAGAAAATACAACACCAGCAGCAGCAAAAGAACAATCGTTAGTGTTAACAAAATGACAGTGTTAGTTTGAAAAAATGTTGACATACACGTAAGTGTATGTGCGCGCACACGTATGTTAGTGTGTTAGAGGAATGCGTTAAATAATGATTATGAGCTTGTTTAACAAGTACCGGCGTACATGTTAGTGTTGGAGGAATGCATTAAACAAAAAAAAGGTCATCGTCACCACCACCACCACCGGCACCAGGAGCAGCAGTAGCAGCAGCAGTAGAATAATTGTTACTATTAAGGTGGAATTCTACCTCCTTTTGGGTCAAAAAATGAATTTTTTTTATTGCGGAAATTCATTTTTTAAGTACTTACAAGTCAGAAAACATTCATATATGGTTTTCAAATTATTTTAATGTGAAAGATAATATTTTGAAAATGATTTTGTTGATAAAAAAAAAAGATTTTCAGAAATTTAAAAATGGATTTATGTTTAATTTCATATTTTTTATTGGGTTCGATGCATGTAAGTACATAATTTGGCTATTGTATTTTTATATTCCACAATTTCCAAAGAAAAGTGAAACCTCTTAATTGATTGGTAGAGTGAATAATAATAAAGGATTAACTATTAACTTTTATCTTCAAATGTGTTTTTCTCAAAACTTATATTATGAGATTTTAAAACTTTTTCAGCGTCTCAATTTTTTTTCAGTCTGAATCTAAATGAATAGCGACATTTATATCTATCTCTAGAATAAAAATTACTTTTCTTTTATGTAGATTTTTAAAATCTCTATCGGGTACTCACAATAAATATTGTTAAAAATACGTTATATTATTCTTTTTTGCAAATAAAATTATTCAAAATATAATTTTATTTGTCATTAATATAAAAATTAGTTTCATACCAAATTTTGAGTAACTGTATTCGACAAAAATTAAGACGCTGGGGATGTTTTGAATACGTGCTATTTTAATGGAAAAAGGAAACAGTTTATAAGTTAAGGCTCAGACAATAAAATTTTTTGAAATTTTAGTATGATATTCGATATTTTATACCAAATATGATATAAAAATTTTGATTAAGTAAGTAGTAATGAACAAAATTTAGCAAAAAAGGTAGAGTTCCACCTTAAAATAAATGACAGTATTAATTTGGAAAATGGTGACATACATGTAAGTGTGTGTGTGTATCCGCGCATGTTAGTGTGTTAGAGGAATGGAGGAACGCGTTAAATAATGATTGCGCTTGTTTAAAAAATGCCGCCGTACATGTAAGTGTTGGAGAAATGCATTAAACAAAAAATGTTTTGAAAATTACCATGTAAATGTGCGTGCGTATGTGTGTATTAAATGGTATGTCAATGAAAAATTTTTAATTTAATATTTTTATTTTATTTGTCGCCTTCTTTCCTTCCTTCCTTCTCCACTCACACAAGCTGTGCCAGCTTGGACGAACTTGTCGGTGAGAGAGCGTGCCCTGTATGGCGTAGTGACTCCCCACTCTCACGTTTCATTATAGTGTAGTTAGAAACGTGTCTGTACCGGCATACCGTTACACCATATATCGTATTCAAGTGTAAACTTAGATAAATAACTTGTAAACAATAGCTGTTAATATAAACAATAGGCAGTTTAGCTACTGCTTTCTACTATTTAGCTACTGTTTATATAAAGTAGCTACTGTTTGCTATTGTTTACATAAACTAGCTACTGTTTGCTACTGTTTACATAAACACTTGTCTCCCCAGTTGAAAATATTCATATGGATTCTATATGGAAATCCATATGGATTCCATATGGAAACTCATATAAAAATCAGTCCGAAAACGTCACATGGATTTCGATATTGATATCATTATGGAAATTAATATGGAAATTCATCTCCATATGGAAATTTCTTTGTTGCGTTGCACAAATCATTCATATGGAAATGCATATGGTTTTTTTATGCGATTTCTTATCTTAATTTTTAGTGACACATGGAAATCCATATGGATTTCCATTTGGAGATTTCTTTTTAGCTTTTTTCGAAATTTTCATATGAAAATCCATATGATTTTCCATGCGATTTCTTATCTTAATTTTTAGCGAAACATGGAAATCCGTGTGGATTTCCATTTGGAGATTTCTTTTTAGTCTCTTTTACAATTTCCATATAAAAATCCATACGGTTTTCCATTTGATTTCTTATGTTAATTTTTTGCGAAACATGGAAATCCTTGTGGATTTCCAATTGGAGATTTCTTTTTGGCCTCTTTCGAAATTTTCATAAGAAAATCCATATGGTTTTCCATCGAACAATATTTTTCTATACAGGGGGTGTAATTACGTAAAGACACATTCCAAAAACGAGGCACGCTTCGTAGTTCAATATTTCAATAACATTGGAAAAGTCAGGCGGACTATGCTATTCGACTTTGTTATGTACCCTTACTGGCGTTACTTACTTAAGAGGAGTTTGATCCAGCTCGCCGCCTAGCGGATAGCGGCAGAGCTTGCCAGCGCCCTATAGCTTAGCGGAGTGGGAGAAACAATCTCTGTTGCTTTCCGGTAGGCGACGAAGTATCAATCCAGAATATAATAATATCAATTTGTGTTTCCAATAATACGAATCGTCTAGCTCTTGTAAATATTGTCTTACTGGGATTTCCATATTTTCTATGTTATCCTACAAGGATATTTGAAATATAAACTCTAGATAATTATCACATATTAGAGATGTTATTTAAATAAATTATTATATCGACGCTTATTACTAATACTAATAGTATATTTAATAGAGTCTTCACGAAGACTAGCATATTTTCGAAAACTTTAACTAATATGACGAAAATTAGCATAATTTTGATACGTGATAGTCTTCGCGACAAACGTTAAAATGGACTAGCGTTCATCAAAACCTGATACAAACACACGTGTGGCTTAAGACGGCTGTCTATGTTTTCATTTTGGGGATTCGGCAACGCAGCGGAAAAGTAAATCACGAATATTATCATCGATGAGGATGAATCGACCATAGATAGAGAGAGAGACAGAAAGGACTACAGAGAGACAAACGATAATTCCAGCGCGGCTCAAGCCAGTGCGCGCGGGAACGATAGTTCAGTCCAGCCAGAGCCGCGGCTGAGTAAGAGAGTTCAGCCAGAGCTGCGGCTCAGTCAAGTTGTTCAGTTGGACCACCAGCGTCGGCCTGCTGGCTGAGCCGACCATCAGCCACCGTCAGCCAATCGACACCATCTTCGCCATGGTCCTCGTGATAGCCACCATCTAGCCGCCAACACCAGCGAGCTCGGGGAACGTCCTGACGTCAGCGGTAGGCAGCGCTGAGGCCACCAACCGGCGACATCTCCGAGAGACGTAGGCGAGTAACAGTGTCTGTCTGGCCATGAGGCCACTGCCGCGTATAGAGAGAGAGAGAGAGAGAGAGAGCGAGAGGTGACGCGTCGTTGAGCGGCCGAGAAAGCGGCTGGCCCCCGGTGCTCCCTCTTGCCTTCGAGAGCGGGCTGTGCCCTCCATTGAGCCGCCGAGCAATCGGCTGGAGCACGGACGTGCACGCCTGATAGCGAGCGGAGCCTCTAGGCTCAGATAGTGAGGCCGCGCGCTAATGCGCGCGGCATAAAGCCACACGTGACGTTGATTATTGTCGGGATATTATGTGATTTGTGAGGAATAATTTGAGTAATAGTTATTGAAAAGTCGTGAGTGTAATTGTATTCGTGAAATCTTGTCCCCACCTTCCTCAGCGTAGGAGTCGGCCTCCCACCGACTCCGTGGCGATCGGAGCAATCAGCCTCCGGATCCTGCCCAATAAATAAGTTGTAAGGTTGTACAGGGATGAGAAAAAGTACAACGTTACAGTCTTACGGGTAAGCTAAGAATCTTCACTATTTTGACTAACGTTGTTAAAACATAGAACTCCCAAAATGCTGCATGGTAAAGAAGTTGATTAAGGCCACGTGATACCGAAAATCAACCGAATTTCAATTTCAACAGGAGTCACGAGTTTGCGACGAAAAGTAGCACAACTGAAACCCTGCGTCGAAAATTAGCACGTTTGCAACGAAGCACTACTGCCTCGTTGCTAATAATCTCATATTATCGGGTTAGGTTAGTAATTTACTTGCGCGCGGGCGCTCACGCCGCTGCGTGAGAAACCGCCTTAAGGCCGGTAGCGCGCAGGCGCACAACTTACAGCGCTCGACGTTCACGCCCCCGCACTTGCGCGCGCAGATTTCGAATGAGCTGAACGACTATATAAGCCGTGGCACTCGCAATTAGAGGCAGACCTGTTCCGACGGTTCTTCGTTCCCAATCCAATTCCTAGGTTAACACTGGCACCCAGAGTATAAATCCCTGCGACGTTATACTGTCTACTCGTAATCGCCATAAAATATATAACCGACCTAGACTGACCGACTACCCTAGTTAGACGAGCTATTGTCTCTACCGTCGTGCACACACGGCGATAAGGACATAGTGAATCCTGAAGCATAAACTCCTGGTGTGACGTGTACACACTTGTACCTGGAAGTTTGCGATAGAGCGCGCGACGGACAAATTAGGTAAACCTGTTCTTCGTGCACACACGAGATAGAGATACTGACACGTAGCCTGACAGTATCTCGTAGAGGGCGTGCACACACGTCTCTAGTAGATCTGTTTAGACGTTCACCAGTCCGAGGAACACCGGAACACTCCTGGTTCTTCTATCGTGCACACACGTGCCTAGGTGGTTGTACGACGACAGGCTGACTTAACGCTGACTCGTTCTATCGCGAGAGGGCACGCGCGCACGTAGCGTACATATTTGCGTTTTCTAAATTCGTGTTACACATGGCTTAACAGGGAGCGGCACCAATACCAGCGGCCGCCAGCAGTGCATTTGTCATTTTTAATTTGTTATTTTATATTGTTAATTTATAAATACTTTTGTTATTCTTTCTTTTTGATAAATACGAGAGTTGTTACTAAATTACAATCCGAGTTAAGCCGCCTAATCCTTCAAGTCCCCATCCACGAATCCTGGTTACACTCGTGACCACGTGGCAGGGGGCGGAGCTGTCGTTACACATTTCAAAGCCCGAGACGAAAACTAGCACATTTCGCGATCTCACGTAGAACACTAAACACGATTCGATCAGTTATGTATATAAATGTAGTACTCTACGTGGTTTATTAAAAAATTATCGATTTTTATGAGATGACGAGAAAAAATGCTTTTCTCTCCATAAGAGTCTATGTTGAAAATTAAATTTTCACAAATTTTTTCTCGGTAGTTCACCTAGTGGCCTTACATGAGAACAAAAAACAAAAAAAAAACAAAAAATTCTCACTTTCAGTAGTTATGTTTCTTTTCTCTTGGTTATCGACTTCGCCAATTTGCCGGAGTCACCTTGAATAGAGATGTCGAAATATGTTAATTTTCAACGCGTTACCGCGAGTTGTGCTAGTTTTCCACGCAGAAATTCGAAATGTGTTAGTTTTCGACGCGATATGGACATGTGCTACTTTTCGTTGCAACCGTTTGAAATGTTGGGAGCGTCGATATACTTTCTACGGTTACTTCAGTACTTTACATCATCTTAAATAATTATTCAATTCAATATTTCGCTTTACAATTGCACTGCACCTACAATAACTATTTTTATTCTGACTGAATTGTAAATTTGAATTTTCATTATTGGTAGTATCCGATACTGGGCCTTCGTTTCGATCTTCAGTTTGCGGTTCAGGTTGATATAATTCTTTTCCTTCTTGTGACATTTGGTCGAGCTTAGAGCTTAATTCTTCCGTTAAAAGTTCCGAAAAAGTTGACTCAAGAAACGAAAGCAATTACATGCCCTAATGAACTAGGGGCCTAAAGGGTCTTTATTGACTTCTTTCGTGAGCTGGTCGATCTGCGGTTTCCAAGTTAATTTACTGAATGGGATGAGTTATCCTGACTACAAACCAATACCTTGTAATTCTATCGCGTTTATATAATTCACACCTTTTCGTGATCCAAAAATATTCGCTTTGGTCTTACCAGGATTGAGTTGCAGGCCAGAGTTCCCAGCCCATTTAGCCACCGTTTATGCCGCCTCGGATAGTTGAGCTATACCGTTTAAAATGTTGTCTTTGGTGGTATATAGGTAGATTTGGAGGTCATCCGCGTAGTATAAGTGTTTGATAATATTTCCATCCAGTATATCACATAGGTCATTTATGTAAAGAATCAAATTTTTTGAAACCGGCCACTAAAAGTTAACTAGTAGAATTACACATATATTTTGGTAGATCTTTAAAGGTTTATATGTGAAAAAGAATGCATAAATATTTTTTAACACGTAAAACACTGCTTCTCGTGCTTGTTTTCAGTGCGCAAAGCAATAGATTTACACGCTCCGTCTAAATCTATATAAATATATTGCTTTGCACACGGTAAGCAAGCATAACAAACTATACAAAACATTTGCTTTGAGCACACTTCGAACCCTTTGCTTAAAAATTTTTCAAAATAAGTAAACAAGCCGATATGTCTTTCATGAAATTGTCGGCGCTCGGGCTAAGCCTAATCAAAACAAACGAAGCTACGAGTATAAATAAATCCATGCTAATCATCTCAATTCCCTACTGCAAAACAAGCATTTTTTTTCAATGTGAATAATTTGTCAAAAAGATGATATGGAAACAACCATATTAAAACCATATTAAATTCTGTATGGTTTATTTTTTTTATATTTATTGTAATTGTTTATTTTTTAATAAATAATTAATTTTTCGTATATTTATTGTAATAGTTTTGTTAATAAACTTTACTAAGTTTATTTATATTATTATGTTTCTTTTTTACCTCATTTAAGTTCATTTACTCGTCGTTTTTCTCATCCTGGCTACGCTCGGACGAGAAAATCGACTCACATCTCTCATTTACCTTTTTACGTTAGTAGAATTTTTTACTTTTTTTCTTCAAAACTGCTATATTTCCGTAAATATTCATTAAAAATAAACAAAATTTTAATTGTGGGTTGGGTTGGGTTCAGAAATAATAGCAGAATCGAAACCAAATATTATTCACATTGGAAAAAAATTAATTTATCAATAAATAATTAATTTTTCAATAAAAAATTGACAATTTAATTAATTTCTGCTTGTGTTAAAAATTTTTTTTTAAAGTTTTTATTCTGTAAAGTATACACTAATCATCTGTGCAAAAACATTTTAGTGCACTAAAATCCGAATAAAAGGTACGAATGTTTGAACATTGCCGTGAATATGCGAGACTGCAGCCAAGGCCGGAGCGCAGCGCCGAGCGACCGGTCGCCCGTACCTACGTATGTCCTTACGGTTTTACATATCTTATAAAAGGTCTACACAATTTTTATATAACTATCTCTACTAATTAGTATTTATTGACAACTATGATTTATTTTGTATTACTTTTATAACTGTAGATTCTGAGTAGTTTAAAAAAGTCTTACATTCTAAAGAATTTAAATCAAATTGTTTGTTGAAATATTATTAATCAAATAATTTGTACGATTACTTCTTAAAATTAATAATCTCGAGCAAGGTATTATTGAAATTTCAATGACTAAACCTTGTTGAATAGTATAATAAATATATATAATCTTGACTGTATACTGATGTATTAGCTGTGCTACATACATACATATATGACCCCCACTACTTTGTTTATATGTACAGTAGCGGAAGGTGAGAGCGACTTACTGCGCAACGTACTCGCTCTCTTGCCGTTCAGCTCTCGATGTAACAAGACGTACTTACGACGGCTATTATAGCCAATCTCAATAAACGTTTTATATTCATCCACTAATTGTTATTTATCCACACCTCATTCATTCATTCTAACATGGCAGCAGTCCGTGGTTGGAGAGTGGTAAATAACTCTGATTCAATACAAGCGTCGGCGAGTATTGGGGCAGCCTTGCCGTAGCGAGTAGAGGAAAACACGTGCCTCGCGAAAAGTTTGAAGTTCAAAATCAAGAAAAATATAGTTACAGAAAATTACTATAGATATTCAAGAGTCGACTAGTGGAAAATGTTTTGTAAAAATAGTGAAGATTTAAGAGATGTCGAGTGATTATTTTGTCGAGTCGGCACACGTGGCAGAGTGCTAGTCCAGAACACGTGGCTTAAATGAGAAACTCAAAAAACGAATCTAAAGTGAAAATTAAAAGTGAATGGTCAATTGAACAAAGAAATAAAATTCGAAAAGTTTTTTTGAAAGAATTAAAGAAAATTATTGTGCTTAAAGAGGTAACGTACAAGTGTATAAAGGA
>JAWWEQ010037245.1:0-101088 GCA_035583055.1 Torymus tubicola
TCTATTTTTCAATCTATTAAATCGTCAAATAATGGGAGAAAAAGCGTTTCATCGGGAGCTAGAAACTAGACAAGAGATGTTGCCATTTTATAGCCAGTACTAGTAAAAATGGTTATTTATTAGCTACAAAATGGATTCGATTTCCACCAGGGTACTTGTCTCAGTCATTTAAAAAATAACGTGTGATCATCTTACTATTGTATATTATGATCATAAAATCACAATAGATAAATGCACAGCATCCGCTTTTCTCAAATTTTCAGTCAAATTTTCTTCACAAGAAATTTTCATTGCTGAAACACACCTCACCGAATTGAACGTTCCCGTGGATCTCAAACCTATCCGCCTTGTAGCAAATCAAACTAACGCAGTACTTCCCATCATTATTCTCAAATACGTTTGTAATGAGCTTATTGTCATCCAGCGGGCAATCCAGACCTTCAACTTCGACAGCACCCGCTTTCTCGCCCTTGGCATTGAACCTGTTGAGACTTGTACCTTGAAGAAGCAAGAATCCACCGCCCTGTAAACTGTGCACAGTGAATCTTGGAAGGTTTATCGATGGTGCGACCATTGGCAATTCAGGATTGACGACGTATGGAGGGATCAGAACGGTGTTGTTGTTGGACAGGTCCACTTGTTCACAGGTGACCGGCGTGTTCCGACACAGGGTTAGCAGGTTGTGCGCCGTCGAATGAGTCGGGCGAGTTACGCCGGGCTGAGGTGTTGTCGACCAAGTATAGTTGCGCAGTGGTATGATGTGGCCTAGAATAAAAAATGTAATGAAGAAAAAATAAAGAAAAATTGTTTAGGGTCATTTTTTTATATTTATCAAAAGTCATGAATTAATTTTGACCAGGGTTTTAGTTAAGGCAATGAATTCAGTAGTCGAACACATTTTCAAAACTATCATTTATTATAATTGACATTTTTTGGGCTGGGAGCGAATACCCAGATATCGCTCGAACTCAATATTTTGACTATAATATTAAATCTAATTATATAGTTATAGTTATATATAGTTTTTACCATAAATAATGCTGATAAGTTCATACTATTATCCTATGTGTAACTAAATATGGTTATTTTTTAAAAATTTTAATAGTGTAAGTGTATTAAGATATAGACAACAATAGGATTATTGTTTTTATTCATATTCCTCTGTAAACCAATGATCCAAAAGTAAAATGAATAATATTTTGAATTTAGTATACGACTTATTTGAAAGTTAATTGAACAAACTCACCTTTACCATCTACATAGGACACTTGCGAATACTGCTGGGCATAATCATTAAAAAGATATCCGTATGCCGGTGATCTCGGCCAAATTGCAAAAATCATAATAATAGTATCCCGGTTTACATCAAACCATTGCACCCCTTCGCTGATCTTCTCAGCTTTATTGTTGAACCTGATTTTGCAAAGGCTGCCCGCATCACATATATTACTGTTTTCATAGAAGACGTCGAATGTACCGTCACCATATGGTACGACAGGCATGCGATCCATGATCGCCTCAGGTATTATACTGATATTCGCCCGGAGTCTCAGCCTCGTCTCATGCAATCTACAGTTATCCTTAAAGTCGAGAACATTGATGACCCTGGTAGCGTATGGGTAGTCTGCGGTTTTGCCGCTCAGCCACAAAAGTATTGCCTTGTCTGGGGTAAGCAGTGATAAGTTTATATTAAAAAACATCACTTTATCGAGGGTGACGTTGCAACTCTTAGATGAAAATGACTCGGCGGACTCGACTGCTACTCGACAGTTCAAGGGCGCGATTGGGTGATGAAAAGCCGTATCGTTACATAGTACATAGATAAATGTCCCATTTATTATCGTCGATATGCTGTAAAAGGGATCCAGGTTGGGTATGGTCGTATTATGCACACTGGCAGTCACTTTACCGGCTGATACTTGGAGAGGATACATCGAGATGCAGCACAGAAAGGATATTAAGACTATTGAGTTCCTCATTTTCTGGAATGATATCATATTTTAAGTAGATTTAATTTTTATATGTTGGAATACTTTAATTTAATAAAAAAAAATAAAGTAGAAAATGATTCATCTAAAAACCTTTGGCGAGTAATCGCTTCAGATCTCGGCCGGAATATTATACCAAAATTTTATATGACGAAAAAGAGTAAATTTTACAAGTATTAAGATAAATCTGAGTCATTCAAATGTTGAAAAAAGCTAATTTATTCAAACAAAAAAATACCCTTTGAAAACAGAAATTCTATATCCTCAGCTTCGAAACCTAACAGACTGACTTTCGGCGATTCAATTTCGGCGTAGCGGTAAACAGTAGTAGCATTGGAGCAGACGCCTCACATTACAGATTCCTACTTGTCCCCGATACACTACGCAGTACCAGATACTCCTCTAAACAAATTGGATAACCACGACTATATGAAAGATCTAGAATTTAATCATTCAAATGACATCATGTGTTTTTATAGTTATCTTTATATATCGAGGCATAAATTAGAATCGCGTAACTTAAAATTGATTAGTTTGACTTGTGTCCAAGAAAAGTGAAAATCGCGTTCAAGGTCAAAGTCGTTGGTACCATTAGGCGATTCCCTTTGAACCCTAAAACTTTTGTATTAATCATTTTTTCTCGGAATACATCTGCCAATTTCTGGGGGTAGGTGATTAAAATGGGACACCTTGTATAGACGTACTTTCCGGGACGCGACGTTATTTCCGGGACGTCCCGGAAATCTTTACTATATATAAACGTTATTTTCGGGACTTTTCTAGAATTCCAATCTTGAGAGTTTGGTAACCCCAGGGTTCATTATTTCTTTAGTCACGTGATCGAACTCTGAGTGAAAGGGGACCCGGAAATTGCACATATATATGTACAATATTTGGGGGGGAGGGTGGACGATAACGACCACAGACCACTTAACCTTTTAATATAATATAAGATCTATTAAAAAATCTTCTACTAAAATTATGCATTGTTTTCAAATATGCCATTTTGTGAAAGAAGCTTTGAAAGAAAAGTATTGTTAACTTCTGTTTTCCTTCAGTCATTAAGTTCTTTATTTTTTAGCAAATCATGTAATAATTCAATTTTGTTTATATAAGCTATCATTAACTGTGTTTACAGTACTGTTAGCAGACAAGTTATGTATATAACTAATACAAAAGAGAGTAATACAACTAATGTTAAATTGGCAATAATTGGATGGTCACTATCGGAGAATCAAAGTACAACATTACCATAAGATGGTTTTATTATATTTGAAAATGTAATATAGTTCATTACATTTTTATTACAAATCTCATACATTAATTTAACTATTTATTTTGTCATTTTTATATTGATACAGCTTAGATAATATTTTTTGGTATTTTAAAAAACATTTAAGTAATTTCTGCATTATCATAATCGCATAAGAAAAGACAACAAAAAATAAAATCAATTTTTTCGTCATATTAAAGATAGTTCGTTTAGCTACATTATCGAACATTTTTTATACAAATCATTTTATTCTGTTTAAAATAAAATATAGAATTTAAGAAATCAATAAAAATTGATTTTTTTAATAATTTATAGTATAAGACTGTCATAAATATACTTCAAATTTCTCATTCTAATACTTTGTACAAAATTATGTTAATCATGTCCAAATATATAAAACAATAATTTACGTAACATATATAATTTGTATTAAACTATCTTCTAATTCATGATTTTATTTTAAAAATATTATAAACTTATGCTTTAGAAAACTTTTTGGTACACTCGTTTGTCTCGATGGTTTTAATAAAAATCTCTAATTTAATGAATAGGATATTTTGTATCTGTTTCAGAAATTCGAATTTGTGAATAAGCACCATCGATTATCTCGTTTATATTTTATCATTTTAATTAAGTATTACTTACAACAGTGTCACAGTTTCAGTGTTCGAAGTATCACTGGACCATGAGAACTGAAAGTAGAGCGACGAGAAAAGACTGATTATTATCTGAACGAAGTTGGCGAGCGACTGCTAATCTCACTGATATAGACTCTGAAAAACCCGACATCCACAACAGTGTCTTGCAAGATTTTACTTATTGAAGTGCTTTTTTATTGGTTACTAAACGCGATAAAAGTTCTCTCGTTTGGTTATAACAGTAGCGTCGTCTATTTATATCAAAAAGTTTATACGTTTAAATTTACAAACGACTTAAGTTTAAGAATTCCAAAGGGTTACCATAAAACTTATATTTTAAGTGCGTATTTGCTTTTATTATTTATATTTTAATATTTATAAATTGTGGGCTTTCTAGCAGAAAGTATAATTGTGTAAAAAGACTATAGAAAACAATATTTTTAAATCATAGTTTAAGTTTGAAGATTGCAGTGTAACAGTTGTGCTGACTTTAATTATCAGATAATCCCTAAATAATTGATGCCGTCTGACTTTTTTGGTGAATTCTCAAAAACTCCATGGTTTATTATTCCCTTGGATCGGAACCTAGTAGACCATTAATAATTTCGATAGTCGAAACTTTTTAAATTATATTTCATAGTTTAGTTGCGAAATATATATGAGGATCTATCAGTAGAAACAAGTGAAGAGGACAAAATATACAGCTTTGGTTAACTTGCAATACAGTACACACAATATTTTTTTTCCTATTTCTTCATATTTTCTGTATTTTTCTTTTGTTATTCTTATATAATATTGTAATTTTCACTAAACAACAATTTTCTCATGAATTTACAATACGATAGCTAATCTTTTTCACAAAACATATTTATAATTTTATAGTGAAATAGTGTAAATGTTAAAAATATTTTTCTGAATGAATCATTCAAACAATATAATACAATACTTGTCACCACAGACCATAAAATATTTCATGCCTTCACTGCAAAGGCTCCGACCAATACAGCGCCACTGAAAGCATCCCACTTCGCCACGAATATATAACGGGGCGCGAGAATCCAAGTAACCGTCGCTCAAAACGATGGAAAAAGACGCGTGGACAGAGACGAACTCTCCAAGCCGATTATCTCCGGCTGAAACCCTTTAAATCTCTCACCGCCCGCGTGCACCAGCGCGATATGTATAGACGGGCAGTAGGAGAGAGGGAGAGCGAGAAAGAGGTGCATCACAGTTTCGCATACACACGCTTCTTTGTCTCCACATATACACACACGCGCGTGCACGTTCAAGCATTTATACTATAAAGACCCGAGCGGCGAGTGGTAGGTTGGAAAAAAATATCGATTCTACTCGTCGTCTCTGTCTCGCCCACGTTCTAAGTCGACTGCTTTTTACGTTCGCTGTGTCTGCTCGTGGCGATGATGGCGGTGGTGTCTTTTCTTCCACTTGATCTCGCTACCTCTTGATCCCCGAGTATTAATCAAACACCGGTGCTTTTTGTCGCAACTCTCGGTGTCGGAAGGTGGGATGATCGACCCTGGAACTTACTTGGGGGGGGTTAACGTCCTGGCCGTTTTGGAAAAAGCGTTGCCTGTCATTTTTATTGTCATTGGTGGTGTCGTGCTATTATAGACAATGTGCAGTTGTTTAATTTTCAATTGGATTATAGGGAAAATAGCCAATTAGCATTAGCCATTTCCTCAGTAAAATTAACGAGGGCAACGTTATTGTACCCATCGAAATAAAAATAGGTATATGACCGACGTGGGAGAAGCATTGAATGCGAATATATATATTATAAAAATATTCACAAGGGGTCCCTTAGAAACTTCGAACAAGATATACTTTTCTACTATTATAAACATAAGAAAACAGAGATGTCTTTGACGGTAATTTAGATAGTATACTGTTTCACTTCGGGCCTATGTCCTTATCAAAGTTCATAAAAGCAATTATCCGATTCACATAATAGCCTCAGCCGTCATCTATTGAACGTACAATTGAGATCAATAGCTTTCCTTACTATGTGCAACAAAGATATTTCTGAACTGAAAACATCCATAATCAATGTAGAAATAGTATACCATTAAAAACGTACTTGGAAATTTTCTTACAAATTGATAGACAAATACCAGCATATTGTAATTGTTACATTAGTTTTGTCTTATACCAGATACATCTAAAAAAAACAGCAATAATTTATGAGCAGCACTTAACTATTTTTTTTTACTATATTAAAAAAGATTATTAAAATACGTCAGTAACAATTCCACTGACTAATGTTATCTATAGTGTTGGTTGCGGACATTGTATACCTACTTTGGATTTGTCACATGGGACTATAAAATATGTCGGAATGTACAGGCATTTTATTCATGTCAGCCAAAAAATTAATTTGCCACCATCAAAATAATACATAAAACAAATAATTGAAAGAAGCAGACTGATAAAACCTCCAATAGAATTTAAAGAACCAAAATTTAATAAGTATTTACATGTACATACGTAATGGAATTATTAAGACAAAATATAAAAATATTTATTTAACCGATGTCCATAAGCTCAAAATGCATTTTTTTTTTAATTACATTCATTACCCATATAGATATATGCATACGCATATTTACACGTAAAATACGTAACACACGTCGTTCTATTGGTGAATCTCCTCTTGCCGGAGAGTCAGAGAACTTCCTCCCCGTGCGACACATGTTATCTACGTGTGGACCTGTAAAGGCTTTTACCACCCCCTTTCGCAGCTCCCTCTTTATTACCTTGTTTACCACCTTCACATATTTGGTATATCAATCACCTTGTTATTTCACTTTTGATGAGCACCACAACATGCCATGGCCTACGAAATTTTTGCCGTTCTCTGCCACGCATCGTAAATTCACCACGGAGTCAAGAATGATGGCGTTGCATTTTAATAATTTTCTGATTTTTCATTCATTTATTTCATTTATGATAAACAAATGTCATATCATTCATTTCGCTCGTGAAGAGCAATCGATTCTCGTATCTCACTTACAGTTAAATTACGAGTTATTAATTTATTTCCACAATTTTATGTCTAGTTTTATTTTTAATTTTTTTTTCTGATGAAATACGTTATGTAATTGATGCGATTATCATCATTTTTATTAAAGATTAGAATATTTATAAAACAAAATTGTATACTAGTTGAAAATTTACTATAATTGACCATGTGAAGCACGGTAAATTATGAGTATTTTTTTTAACCTTGTAATATGCACCATTATTCAATTATTATAAAAATCATCATGTATGCCAGCCATCAGTCTTTACTATAGTAACTTTATTCAGAATAAATTATCATTAAAATAATTTACATATAGAACTCTAAATATTAGTAGTAGTATTCGGAACAGTATATATGATTGTTAATGATTAATATAGAGAAACAACTCCAAAATGCTTTCGAGAATAGACGTGCGCGGAGCTTGTATTGCTACACATAATATTGAGAGAATTTTGATTCAAATTTTGAGTATTAAATTAAATAGCTAAATTATTAAATTCTTGAAATAACTATAGTTCTATTCAAACTAAAGGTTAATACTGAACACAAAATAAAGATAGTTTTTAATTCTCAGTACTGTACAAAATGTATACTGGAACCATTGATTCATAAAGTTTACTACTAAAATAACACGAAATCTACCGTATTCGCTTGAAAACACTCGGCACCCCGAGCGCATCCAGCCAAGTTGAACCCTCTAAAACAATCTCCCGTTCCCTTTACCCCACGACTAACCTTTAAAAATCACTTCCTGGCGGCGACGCGCGCTATACCCTGGGTACCGCCGCGTCGTCTGGGTTTCGCTGGCGCATACACGCATATACACGCGGAGTTTGTCGGGTCTAAGCCGTGTTTACGGTAATCCCGTATAAACGGGCTTAACGCGCGCACGAGCGGCCGGCTGTTTGCACGGGGCGCGTGACAGCCCTGCGGCAGTGGCGTCGAATAACAGCCGCACCGGTCGACTACGCGCATACCGCGCGAGGATAAATACAGGCGTTCGTCCGTCTCGCGCACTGGCATCTTCTTGATACAACTATATATATACAGCTACTGTGAGGTCCAAGTTTCCTCTCCAGCATCTTCAAACAAAGTCGCGATATAACCTCTCTTGCAACCACTTCACAGAAACGGTCGTCATCCTGGTGCATGTAGGGACGAGGTGGTGGTAGGTTTAAGGAGAGCTTGGCGAGCGTGGAATACCAGAGTGCAAATGCTAGTCGGTGTCGTCTAATTGAATCAGGACGTTTCTTGACTTTACGATGATGGAGCGATCGAAGTCGAGCTGCACGGTGTATGGATTGATCGATGAACCCATAAGTAAAACCTTCGCACGTTATTAAAATCTATAAGTTTTTTGGTTAATCATTGTAACTTTTTTATAATCAAAATGTTATAAGTACTCAGTAATATTTGGGTTATTTTTTGGCTACATTGGTTTTTTAAAATTTTGTCGAAAATTTGTAATTAAGGATTAAATTTTAAGAGGTCGCATCAAGAACGATTATTAAAACGACTATTTTTTAATTATTAAAAATTGCAGATCTCCAATAAAATTTAATAAACACATTTTTTATTTTTAGCGTTAATAATTAATTTTTTTAAGGAATTAGCTGTAACTGAATTGTTTTGATAGCAAATAAAACAATATTAAATATCAAAACAAACTCCAATTAATAAAGTGAACTTATGTATTTATAAAATATCGCTCTATTGTTGTCAAATAAATTTTGATCTTCTTATTTACTTAGAAATATTATACTCTATATAATCAAATGAGCTTTATTCTCTATACTTTTAGTATCTTCCATTTTATTCAACCTATACGAATTCGCCAAAGTTGCAAAACTAATAAACATCGACTAATCGAATACAACCACCGGTGCGCAGGTAATTCGTCACTGGCGAACGTGACACGTGTAACCGAGAGGCATAGTACCAGTACGCGGCGCGCAGAGAGCGAACAAGTGGCCTGAAAATTGACATCGGGTGCAATATCGCGCAGGGCGTAGTTTACCAACCGCACGAGTCGATCGGCGCCGTATTGTCAGCTAAAACTGGGACGCAATGTACAACTGCTATATGCACGAGTCAGAGACAGAGAGAAACGAGTGAGAGAGAATAACTTGATGAAAAAATTTGGGTTAATAAAAATCGCGCCTGTCTCGGTATATGTAAATGGGAGCGCACGTGGCTAGGAGTGTGATACATTGAACGATGAACTTTGAACTATCCCGTGTTTAAAAACAATATCAGGATTAGTGTACTTGTACACAGATTATATGGATATTGTGAATATAGTTTAAAAATGAATGTTTATAAGTTATGGTGTAAATAATTAAATACAAAATACGTAGAAAAAAGGATGATGAATTTTCTAAAATAGGAATCATTGTTAGTTTGCATAAAATCATTACCACTGTTTAGGGAAAAATGTATCCTTTTCAAGTAAATGAAAATTGAGAAAAATTTTATAGGGGTTGAAAGAGATACCGTAAAAGTTCAACTTTATGCATATAGTCAGATCTTATCAAACATTGTAAGAGTTACACCTAGTGGAGTAGCAAGACTCTCGTTGCGCAAGTCGTAAAGAAAAAAGCCCTGTAAGATTTTGCCGAAAGAAAAAAAGAAAGAAAGAAAAAAAGTATGTGAGTGAGAGAGAAAAAGAGCACAATTTTGAACCATGACAAAGTATTACAACCCCGTTCAACTGACAAGTCAACATGTAATCAGATACCACCTTTTAAAGAAACGAACTCGACGTGGAAATACGCGGAAAACTTTAATTAGATTATTTCTATATTCCTATTTGTCTTTCTCGGGAAAATATATGATGGATAATGAAGCTAATGGAAAATCCATCTTAGGATTGTCAATCATTTAAACATGTCTCCACGTGATGCATAACTTGAAAAAGTTATAGAACTTTTAAACTTTAAACCGATGAGCCTTAAGGTGATGTGAAGAACCGACATAATCGTAGAATTTCTGTATTTTTTGCTAATGCTAACGACATTATATGAAAAAAATTGTTAGGTATAGTATTAACATATACGGAGCACCTAACAGTCTTGTTTTTTCCAAAAAAATATTTAAAAATTATTTAATTAAAAAATAAAAACTACTATGTCGGTAAATAGGAATCTGTATTTCTATGATTTTATCTAATTTTAGAATGAATATATCTTATGGAAATGCTAATAGAACCACTCAAAAAAAATTTCTGAGAATAGTATTCACATATACAGAGCATCTGACAGATTTGTTTTTCCAAATAAATATTTCAATTTCAATTTATTAAATAGTGAAATGCAGTTGATTTGGTATCACATGGTCTTAAGCAGTGGTAATGTCGTCCTTCTATATTTGTTGACAACAATACTCATTACTTGGAATTATCAGAAAAAAAATTTGTTTGTGTATTTTATAAACTCTGAAACAAGCATTTTAATTTTTCGGACGTCCCCATTCTCGGGCTTCATAATTGCACGAAATAGTTAAAACAATACTTTTATTTTGGCGATTTCCTAACAAGCTCTTGTTATGCATTCAAATTCTCCACTTTTCAGGAAAAAAAAAACAAAACAATGATTAGTCGGAATATTTTTTTTTTCCACAACATCCAGAAAAACGCAAACTTTTTTCTCTCTCTCTTTTTATAAAATAATGAACGAACTAGCAGTAAAACACTTCTTCAGAATAAATATAGGCTTATATTCAATAACTCGTACACGCGCCACTACGAATTATCACGTCATTAACCAATTCTCACATTCGCGTCTCTCATTGAAAAATAACGCTCGGCCATTTTCGTGGCGCGTCTTTCGCCAGAGCAATTCGCTTGATTTAGGACACTGTAGCCTCTCTTTCTCCCCCCCCCCCTCGCTCTCTCTCTCTTTTGCGCGAGCGCGCGCATGCATATAATGCGCTGCGAGATAACCGTTAGCGCCGCAGCCGCTGCCGCGTCAACGGTAACGACGCGCATCGCTCAATGAGGCGGAAGCCCCGTGCACCGTTTTATCGGTCCGCGCACGCGCCTCTCGGTCGTTTGCAGCCGATCGCGAGACGCGAAATCACGCGGAATCGCACCAGAATCTATGCAAGGATAAGTGATTTAAGCGTAATGGGAAAAATCAGTGTGTGTCTATATATAGGGTGATGATGGTGGTGATAGTAGTGCGAGAGAGTCTTTAGTAAGCTTTGGTGAAGATTTATAGTAGAAATGTTCTCGAATTTTTTCATTCTGTTTATAGAAGTGCTTCGAACTTGTTTGAATTGAGTTTCAACGGGTTCAATGCTACGAGAAAATGTTTAAAGTATTTGAAAAGCATACGATTCTCTACTTCTTTTTGGACCGGGTTTATAAACCAAGATATAGGAATAATTCACGATTCATGATAGTATTGGCTATAGGTGATTTGAATATGTTTAAGCCTATAAAATATGACAAAGATATCTTAAATATGTTTACACACTGAATAGTGATGAAGCGAATGCAGAAAACTTGCAGTTGCACGTCGTGCCTGAGACCCATAAAAATCTGATTAGTATAGGTTTACATTAACATCATAGAAGACAATATAATACATGTCACTTGCTGTGCCAAATGGGCTAGAGGTGAATAAACCCTAAATATTAACATCAAACTTGGCTCGTAGAGTATCGAGAAAGTGACATACCAATATTATCTGTTTAAGAATAAGTGCATTAATAGATGCATGCCAAGTTCAGTCGGACAGGTAATATCAAACGTGTGTATATGTGAATCATTATTAAAATGAATATTCAGTACGTTTCTTTACATTATAATTATCTTTACATAATAATAATATTTAATTATTCAACAAAAGCAACTTAAACAAATATTATGAAATTACAGCATATAATGTAAAGTATAAATAACATACTTTTTTGATTTTTAAAACATATATATTTTACGAATATGTATTTTTCCAGGAATTAGCATCAGTATTAAAATTATTAAATTGAATTTTAAGTAAAAGCAGAGTGTTTATGAATGTGAATATTCATTTTAAACTCAATTAAACTTTTTAAATTCATACTTTTAATAGATGCTGATATGAGATAAGATTAATAATAAAAAATTTACTGGAAAATTCCAGAAAAAAAGTAACTACATTTTTACAAAGTATGCAAAATATCCCGACATATCATGTCCATCAAATTACTGCTTATACGCATGTTCATTGTGAATAATATTTCAAAGAATAAAAGTACAGTTTTAAAACTTTTACGATCCTTTATGTCTCGATGGATTCAACATTATTTGAATCTCGAATTAGATTATTCTACCAAGCAATGATATTAATTTCAAAGATTCCACGTTACATTAAAAGCGAATATTATTATATTAGCTACTATTATTCGCGCAGACAAGCCGTGAATAAATTTGTTTAGATCTTCCAACAGAAAAAGGCCCAGGACGTTGAAAATTCATTAACCCTCTAACAAAGACCCGGGCCCGCGCAAAAACAATCTTAAATCACCAAAGGAGCGCGCACGCGAGGGCGGGCGGGCGTTGACGCACCGTCGTGTCTCTTTGAACCCGGAGCTCTCGCGAGCTCGCGCACGAAAGAGCGCTATACCTAGCGGAGTACCTTACTCGAGAGCTAATTTAAGAGGCACAATGCGCGCCCCGAGAACGCGCGCGAAGTAGATATACTTCGTGTTGCGACAACAATGACGACGACGACGCAGCTCTGCGCTGATCCATTCTCCCATTTCGCTAGCTTCAAAAGAGACATGCAGGCGCGCGAGCGCAAGAGAGCTAACGATTCGCTCGCTGGATAATTACACATTTTCGGGGGAAATATAACGTTTCAAGGGCCGTCGCCTCCACGCGCATTCAATTTCTCCACGGCAAAGAGAAAGACAGAGAGCGAGAGAGAGAGAGACACGAGAGAGCAGGAGAGCTAAGCAAGGAGTTGGGCGAGGCGATTAGCGGGGCCTGCCTCCCATATTTCAGGCGGAAGCGCGAGCACGCCAAGTTTAATTGGACTTTGCGAGGTAGCGCGAGTAAGAGAGAGAGAGGCGTCGAGCTCGTGCTAGAGAGACTCAATCTTGCTGCTATCTCCGGACACTTTAACCTTCTCTATATACACGTATATATATGGGTGCGTTGGAAGCGTGCATGCCGCTGGGGATAAACGCTTCCCGTGTAAATGGGATGCGATAGCAGGCGCGTGCGTGTTTTGTTTTGCCCTGTGCGCGTTCGCCTCGGTATATCTGTGCGTAAAACGCCAATAGTGAAAGTGGGTATCGGAAAATGCAGCTCAAGCGTTGCGGTCTCGCTCGTCTACGCGTGCGCACTGCGCGGCCGACGTTGTTTTCCGAAGAGGGAATTGGGAGTTCAGGTGGCTTTGCGGATCCGCTTTCAAGTTAAGGGGATGTTGAAGCAAATTGTAGATTTTTACATGGGAATTTCGCACTGTCCTCGTTGGAATTCAACTTTTTTGTGATTACTTAGATTGTATACAGTGTCATTTCGTTTTATTAATATTTTGTTTATCCAAAAATTCATGTAGCCACGCCTTATATCAAAGGCCATCTTGTACACAGTTTATAGAGAGAGTATGAGTAATAAAAAAAAAGAATTGATTAATAGGTGTTAACAGAACAATCTGAACAACTTTTACTTCAAGCATACTAATGAAATGTTTTAAAACGTTTCTAAACGTGTAAAAAATATTTATAAATTTTTAAATATATTTTGATAGAATTATAAATACTTTTAGATGGTCGGGATTCCGGTATATCGGTTCTAAAGAAAAAACATTATTTTGCATAAACAAGATTCGAATACAAGTTCGAATATATAAAACGTGCATTTATGCGCCTAAATAGCCATATTTTATAAAAATTTTCGAAGTTTAACATTGCTATCATATTTGGCATTCCTTATAAGTCCGATAAAACCCTCTTCTGCAATTCGATATCCGAAACATATTGGCTCGAACTACAGTAGAAACATTATATCATCGTTTCGTACGAAGACTAGCACATTTCAAATACCCAACCCTCGCGAAGACTAGCACATTTTGCTTTCCTCCCGTAAAGACTAGCACATTTTGCTTTCCTCCCGTAAAGACTAGCACATTTTAGATTCTCCGGCAAAGACTAGCACATCTCGCGCCTTCCCGGCAAAGACTAGCACGTTTCGCGCTTATAATTTTATAAAATTTATTAAAATCAAAGGATATATAAGAATATTTCCGTACAAACAAGTTTGGTTGTGTCTAATTAACATATATATGTTGTTTTCATTGATTTTTTAAAACAAGATTCAAAATGATCAGTGAAATTAATTAATTTATTAAAATAAATCATTTTTTTACTATCCATTTTGAATTTACTTATTAAATCTATGGAGGAATGAATATACATATTAATTAGACACAATAAGACTTTTTTGTACGCAAATATTCTTATATCTTTGATTTGCATAAATTATCTAAAATTCTTTAGGAGCGCGAAATGTGCTGGTCTTCGCGGGAAAGTTGAGATGTGAAGTCTCAGCCCTCTGTAAGTAATTTAAAAATTGGTAATACCGCTCATACGTGTTCCTTTAAACATATAAAAATATTATTGTATTACATTTTTTATTTTTTTACGCAAAATTTGATATGTTTTAATTATAATTAGTATTATTGTAATTATTATAATTTTACACTGGACAAAATAAAATTAATAAATATAACACTATTTATAATTACTGCTATCATAATTGAAGTATATGAAACGACAATATCTTACGACACCGACGTTAGATCTCATAAAGTAATATTGCAACAGATGAATTCAAAATATTGATTAAAAAGAGAACCTGATCCATACGAATCCCACGCAGACACATTAAAATTTCCTTCTCCGTATAAGAAAGCAGTCATCGGCATTCCAAAAGTCGGTCATCTTGCACCAAGCGGATGTTGCACCGCCGGAGGCTGCAGAGAAAGGCGAAGCACATCCCACGCGCGCGAGCATTCGATGCTTATTATCGCGGAAGCACCATTTCACGCACGAGCGACGTTTTTATATACGACAACGACGACGAGAAGTAAGAAGAAGGAGGAGGAGAATGATGCAAGACCCGATCATTGCAGACGCGGAAACGATCGCCGTCGAGCGGCCATTGTTCCCAAGGTGGTGCATGAGTGCACGCACGCAGCGATATCGTGCCGGGCGTAAATTTTGATTTAATGGTATTGCGCGGCGTATTGCAGCCTGTGGTTTATTGGCGAAAAGTTCTAATTTCATATAGAAATCGCGCAGAAGTATTTTTTCATTAAAGCTCGATGCTTTTGTTCGGATTTTTCTTGCCTTTGTTCTTCATAGAGCGATTTCAATCCCAGAACGTTTAAAAAAGTTTGTTAATAATCTTGATTCTTTGTACTTTTCATAGATGTATATGGGCATATCCACAAAACTTTTGAATTTATGAGTAATTGACTAAAAAATCTTCAATGTTTTAGTTTTTCTCGTAAAGTCATATAATAACTATATACTAACAGAAATGCGTAATGTAAAATCTCATAGAAAAATTTTTATAGCTGTTTTAAGGGTGAGAAAATAAAAAAATTTGAAAATTTCATGTTTGAATCATAACAATTTTTTAACTGTTAGTGACTGCATTTGAACTCCGTGATATTTATCATTTTCATTTCAGGTTGATTTACTTATTAGTCATTTAAATTTTTTAATTTTCATACATTTGACGATCTACATAGCCCATCTACAATATCGTTTGGTTTGACATGGATATTAGAAAACAAGTTGCGTTCATTTTTTTGCAATATAAAAGTTTAATAATGTTAAGAATATCAGTATAAAAGCTGTTTTACGTATTTCATTGTACATCAAATACAATGCTATTTTTATGAAAAAAAAAATGAGTAACGCTGACAAAATATTTCACAGGGGTTCAAATAAACTTATAGAAAAAATTAGGACTGTGCTTGTTTTTTTTTTTTTTTTTTATCGAAATTAAAAAGTTCTACAGATATACTCATATTAATTTTTACAAATATGCAACTACCGAAAATTTTTCGTTCAGGAACGAAATAACCCAATCCAGATTTACCGTTTTTTGTTGAAGCTATAACATTTATTCAAATTCTATTGAGTGCCAGTTTTAAAAAACGGTTTTTTATATTTTACATCACAAAAATCTAAAATTACTTTTGGTGAATGCCTATTTTTTTACTAAATGCAGTAAAACGCCGATCCTACTAAATCTGCGGTCATAGCATATACGCAGATCTTTATCAAATCAAACCTATTCCGCGTGAAAGCTTTCATTTTTTTCAAATCTTTTTCTCTCAGTCGTTCGCTTTCCAGAAAACGAAAAACTTCTGCAGAAAATTTTATAACTATTTAACATCGTAAAAAAGCATCCTGCGCGCATTTCAAAGATAAAATCCGTAGCTCTCGAGGAAAACGCGGCGAAGAATTCGCCAATCTGTATTTTTCATCTCACTGATGCAGTTACACCGGCTGTCTGTATAGCTCCTGCCACGAGCAAATCAATCCGAATCTCGTTCGATTTGGCAAAAAAAAAATCCAATATCCTGACAAGCGGCTAAATGCTGCGCATCCGAGTGAAGATATGAAAAACGAAATAAACCAATGGTAGCGCCGGAGCCGAAGGTTAGCTGCATGTTCAGTTTATTTGAGGTCAGGCTAATATTGCATAACTCTCTACTTTATTCATCGCTTAACCACTTTTTTTATAACTCGATGGAAAAGTGCATCTGATTTTCAGCAGAGGAAAAGCGAAAATTATATTTCATTTATCAATGTTTTAGTATTAATATATTTATTGTAATTTGAATGTAAAAATCCGCATGTCGTTAGTCGCTAATACCCATAAAGGGAGATGCGATTTTAAAGAAATAAAATAAATAATTAAAAATGCATTGTGTAAATTTTAATTAATTATAATTCGGTTTGATCTTTTATTACGTTGTAACAGTAATACATTTAAATACAAAATTTATTAATAGAATGAAAATTTTTAAAATACGATAATTACTATACTGATTAAAATATCAAAATCTTTCTGTCACAAAACGTTTTTATATACATTAATCTTATAATACACGTTGTGTTCGAGGAATTCCGTATTATGCACACAATCCTTATGACTTGGAAGAAAAAGTTCTCACCCTCCTCAATCTCCTTAATGCAGACCGCAATAAACAAAGGGCAAAGCAGTTGCGGAACAAGCCAGGGAGCACGAACATCAGCTTAATTCAATTTGTCCTCATTAAATATCGCTTAAAGCTCTGGCTATGCCTCCCCCTCGAATCTCCATCTCCCCGCAGTTCAAAAGAATTAAAAGCCCGCGATAAATCCCGGCCGGATATACAAGAAATGCCGAGCTCTCTCCGCATGTACTACTCGACCAACCACAAGCCCAAAGGAGAACGAGAAAAAGAAGACAAGGGGGGGGGGGGTAGAACCTGAAGAAACTCGAGTCTATGCCCCGAAACAGATTGACTTTTGCAGGGTACTAAAAACTTTGGCCGCGTCCGCGCGCAAGAAGTTTCCTCGAAGGAGCTTATATAGCTCGTGCCAAAGTGTTTCGGCCGCCGCTGCCGCATATTCGGTAGCACCACGTGCCACGCAACTGGCGCACCTGCCACCGGCAGATAGAAACGAGAAAAAGATCGTTCGAGCAGCGCAGCCTCGCGTTTTTCCAGCTTCTTATGCGCTCGCGTAACACCTTTTGTTCCGGCCCATTCCTTCGTTCGCTTAACGCGCGGGATGTCTTCCTCGCGAGAACGATGCGTATAATATTTCTCGCGCGGATATCTCGTTGAACTCGATAGATTGAACACGCGCGTACGCGGAAGCGAGAGGGTTTTACGTCGGTTTTATGGTTTTCGAATTTATGGATCGCAATGCCGGCGCGCCACGCGCCAATCCGTGATATGAAAATCTCGCTCGAATGCGCGCCTCGATGTAGAAAGGCGAAGGAATAAGGAGGCGCTTTGTAATGGCACGTTTTAGGGCTTGTAACTTTGTGCAAAGTAAATTCAAAGTTCTATAACGACGATGCATCGATAAATGTATGTTATGATAGTTATTTTGTTTGGGCTGGTAACAGTGGCGCAGAGTTTGTTGGCCGGAGTTTTTTTTTAATTTAAACTGGTGATATTTGATGTGCTACAATTTTCTTAGAAAATCCTGAAATGTTGCGCGTATAATAGTGAATGTAACCGGATAATATTTCGTTCTATGTGTAGCGTTCGGTGCAACGTCTATATTTAAACACTCTATTTAGCTGAAAAGTTAAAAGCTTTTGTAATTCATTAACTTAACTTTTTTAATACTAGAACCTCTGGTTGAATAAACAATAGCTGTAGTGTACAAGAAATGAATAAAGAAAAGTTAATTAAAAAAGCTTTATCAATTGTACTTCTGTTTAATTAAAAAATTAAACAAATGAAATTTCTGTCGAATTATCTAATGTAAAATCAAAAAAAATAAAACTGCAATAAAAATTAAATTAATGTAATTACGGACGATGTAATAATGGATGTAATAATTACTGCACTGATTTTTCAAATGATATTCGAAGAAACAGTGACATATACGCCTTTGAATAATTACCGCTCGTGCGGCTACTCACTATGTTTTGATCGACTGAAGGCAAATATTAATCATGACTGGAGTGGGCATACGCGCACTGGTCATCCATCCTCGGAATATCCCTGCTACACCATTGTATGTTTACGGATGCTTGATTAAAGCAACATTCATCTATGATATCCAACAAGTACAGTAGCAACAAATCAGCAAAATACGAACCATAATTCAACATAATTAGTTCTTTTTGCATAAATGTAAACGAATAATTGAATTTATACTTGAATTATTTCATATTAAAGAATTTTATGTCACTAATAATATAATTTCATATATAATTTCAATTCATCGCTGAATAATTAATTTTTTTTCTGTTTCAGGTAAGAGACCATGATAAGCTACCATTTATATTGATTTCTAGCCATCCACCCGTAAGTACTTACGATCCTATTCCCTCATATAGAAGTTGCATCGAAAATTTGTTTTTACGTCTTTACACCCAAAAGTTCGCAAAACTATTATTCAGTAATAATGTCCTGGAGGTATATCCCGAAATTATTATGATATAAAGAGAACATTCGATGATACATATTACATATAAAATTTCTGCCACCAATAAAATTTTAGAGAATTCTTTGATCGACTTCCTCATCTCCTACATCATTCGCAAGAAACATTATGTATCAACATTGCGAAGCAGTCGTGTCTAATTACAATTACATTTGTCTTATCCTTCTCCTTTTATATGTACATCTTCTACTGTCCGGTCCAATGCATCACAACTTTATTCGATATCGCGATAATGAATTCGTGAGAAAAGAAGGCACGCGTTTGCGGTAATGAGAAAACTAATATTCCACTCTGAAGCAAGTAGCAGCAAAGGCGCGCGCGCGGACGAAATGAAAGCCGCGCGCGCGCGCGAAAGCAGACGCGAACAAAGAGAGACAAAGAAGTGAGACCAAGGTGTATATGTATATATAGGAGGAGAAGGAGGAGAAGGAAGAGACGGTGGAGGAGGAGGAGCGAAGGTATCCTAGGCAGTAATTCACGAGGCAATAAACACGCGGCCAGACCAATCTCGCCCGGTGAATCTCGAGACTTGTCTTGGTTGTTCCGCTTTTCCGACTCTCTCGCTCTCTCTCTATTTCTCTCTCTCCCTCTCTCTCTTGCACTATATCTCTTTCCCTTTCGCTCCCGCTCACTACACAATGCGTTAGCGAGGAAATAGGCAAACTTGCGGCACCCAATGCTAATGTAATTAGTCGCCACCGCTACCACCTCGGAAAACTCTGTACCCCTTTCTCTCTCCCTCTCACCCTTCTTCTTCCTTGTGCTTTGTATACGAGACCAAGCATGTGGATGTACGTATGCGTGTCTAGCATGGACTGCAAAACTGAAGGTAGGAAGCGAAGACGGAAATTTGAAATTCCAGTCGGAAGAATGATGGGGGCGCGCGTCGAGCTGCAGCGAATCTCAATCACATGCCCTACTGTCGTCGTCGTCATCGCCACCCCAAAACGAGTACCTTTTCACCCATTCCTTTGTAGCTGGCGAGAATGAAGATGACAAAAGGTTAAAGCGTGGCCTGAATGTAGCCAAATCTAGAGTATTTTTTCCCTTATACATGAATGGAGGCGTCGTAAAACTATTTTCATTACGAATTAACTGCGCTAAAGTATGACATAAGATTGTTTTTAAAAATAAAATATTTACTCAAAGAGTTTCAATTATGTTAAAAATATTGTACTCTTTAATAACTTTTTAGCATACTTTTTAGCATATCCCTTATGGAAAAAAACAAACGTAGGAAATCGTAAGAAACCATAAGAAACTGTAGTAAACCGTACAAAATCGTACAAAACTGTAGAAATCCGTTCCAATTCGGACATATTTCGTTATGGTTTCCTACGTTTTCGTACGATTTCGTACAGTTTTGAACAGTTTCCTACATTTACTACTTTGACATGAAAAATTTGTTATATACACAAAAAATTTACGAATCGTAATAAAATGTATGAAAGTATATAATCTCGTACGAATCCGTAAATAAATGTACAAAACTGTACAAAACTGTACAAAACTGTATATTCATTCAAACTTACGGAAATTTACGTTTTCGTACGTTTTCTTGCATTTTCTTATCTTTTCGTACCTTTTATTAGGTTTTCATACGTTTCAATTTTCAGGTACTAATCGAAGAATTTTATGAATCGTAGACAATCGTAGATAACCGTAAGAAACCGCAGAAAAATGTAAGAAACCGTATAAAACCGTACGAAATATTTCCGAATTGGAACGGTTTTCTACAGTTTTGTGGGGTTTTGTACGGTTTCCTACGTTTGTTTTTCTCCATACGGGATACTCTGCATTTTATAGAACAAAAATATCCATAAACTCATTTTATACAGTAAAAGTAATTTCTCCAAAAAATAGCTCATTCCACATTAAACCACAAAATATTTTTAAAAATAGCAAACATCCATTTTCAAGAAGCTTTCGCGAAGACCACCAATATCGAAGGAAAAACAAACGTTTTCATAAATGGTTGCACTCTCTCTCTCTCTCTCTCTCGCTTCTACAAAACCCATCCTAATGTTTTATACATCAAAAAGCTCTTTTACATCTGCGCTTGCGCGCTTCCACAGCCATCCTCTGCCATATATATACCCGAGCGTTTCGCAAAACTTCATAAAGAGCGCCGAGGTGCGGACGGTTCTCCTCTCCATTCGTGCACTCCAGAGCCACTATATCCCCTTCCCCATTCAATTAAGCCGTTTTCATCAGGCTCCAACAGCCACGTGCGAAAATCCGCGTTGGTAGGGAGGGGCGTATGCGTTTGATCCACGTACACTTGCACAATGAAGAGCGTTAAAAAGCGCGCGACGAATCGCCGATAAGATTATAGCCGCTCAAATGGCGCCTTTATATATATATATATATATATATATATATATATATATACATATACCAACACATACGCTCTCACATGTATGCAAGAGCCGCGACGGATAATGGGCTCATATCCCCGAGGCTTTACGCGCCCTCGCGACTGCGCCGGCATTCGAAAGGCATAATTTCTCTCCCCCCGTCGCGGCTTTTCATCCCCCCCTTCCTTTCCCGCACACTGTTCCTCGTTCTCGAGGTTTACTCTTTTTTTTTATACCTTTGGCGTTCTCGCCCCGTCTACTGCGTATATATGAAGTTTGCGCACCGCTTTTTAGCACCTACTCCATTCCCTTTGAATTCGAATGGTCTACGAAGGTGCTTGTTTTATACGTTTTGTAGAAAATCGTATTATTGTAATGAGTATTTGAACGTGCTTTGTTTATTTCATTCTCTGTTTAATATCATATATGTGCAAATCTCACAAACGCTGCCAAAAACTTCGAAAAATGGACCCAACATTTTTTTTCGATGACACCTTCCAAATTAGGGTTTTCTTATTAGTTAGGGTGTCTAGACAAGATATCTGTTGTTGAACAAAGTCTATCGAAGGGTATCATTTTTCTGGAGCCAATATAATCAAGTGTTCAAAAATGATTAAAAGTAGCTCTAGTTTAGTTCTAAATTACTCCAGCAATAATAATTTAATATTAAATTTGTAAAAAAAATAAAACTGAAGAGTGAGTACTTTCCAAATCTTTTTTCAGAATTAGAAAATGTTAAATCCTTCAAAAGTTAGGTGAGTTTTAAGTTGAGCCTAAAATACACAAATATTCACGAAAAGAGTGTGAAAAGGTCGACCAGCCATTGATCATGTGTATTTTAGGCTCAACTTCAAACTCACCTAACTTTTGAAGGATTCAACATTTTTTAATTCTGAAAAAAGATTTGGAAAGTACTCGCTCTTTAGTTTTATTTTCTTTTTCCAAATTTTTTATTAACTTGTTTTTGGTGGAATGATTTCGAACTAAGCTAGAGCTATTTTTAATCATTTTTAAACAATTGATTATTGGCTCCAGAAAAATGATACCCTTTGATGGACTTTGTTCAACAACAGATATCTTTTTTAGATACCCTGGCCAACAAGAAAAACATAATTTGGGAGGTTTTTCGCAGTGTTTGCGAGATTTGCACATATATTTTGTGTGCTTAATACCAGATGTCCTTGCAAATTAATAGAATATTCATTTCGGCGTATAATATACGATATTTAATACGAAGTTTCATCCAAAGCTAAATTAAATATTTATTATTAATAAGAAAGGCGCAATAAAAAAACGATTTAATTGTTTGTGATAAATGATTGAACGTATGTTGTACATTGTATAAATGCTCAATTGAATACATCGTTAGACTTTTATTCAACGATTTTATAAACACACAAATAACATTAATAACGACAAAAATGTCATACTAAAAATTCTTAAAATTTTTCATACCGATCATCCGGTGTGCATATGCACACATGAAACCCTATACAACGTACATGAGAATCCTATATATAAGCACCACGAAAACCTGGACCACTTCCTTCATATACACCACATTTCGAAAAATATCGAAGTAGCATCTGACCCGCAGGTCGCGCACTCAATTTTCGCGCGTTCAAACGCATCGGCCGCTCGTTGCAGCGTATATATCCTCTCGTCCTCCACCCGTGCACATGCACGCGCAATAAATCGCGTTTACGCGCGCGCGCGTACCTCCCAGCTTATACGAGCAGACATTCACGCGCGCACGCATACCAGTGGACACCGCCCCCTGTGCGCCGAAAATGACGACAGTCCGGTTGGGGCCTCTTTACGAGGCGCTGGCCGCACGCGAGGGGAATTCAGCCCGCGGTTGGTCTGAACATTATACTGTATTGGCTTCGCAGTGTATAGTCGATTTTGGAATTTCGACGATTTTTGTCAATGCCAATCGCGAGGTTCATTTTTATTTCGTTTCTCGTTTTTGACTTGCGCTATATACTGTATACAGTGATAAAGTCCGGTGTTTAGATCATTCGTGGAAAGGCTATGTAATGGAGATTTTGTTGAGATGGAAAATGAAATAACTGTTCGTGGTAAAAACTTGTAGATGTGCGATAAACTTTATTAATTAATAATTCGGAATTCTAAAATTTAAACGTTACAATTTTATCTTTACAGTATATTATATTCATTTGCATTCGTATATTGTACATTTTGTGGAAAAGATTTAGGAAAATTATGTATTAATAAGCATAAATTGTTTTATTTATATAATAATTTCAATAAATTGCTATAAATTACCGGAAGATTTACGATAAATTAGATGATAATGAACCCTTTATCCTATAAAGTGGTATTTCATTCCAATCCTGATATTATTAAACACATATACTAATTCAATTTTCTAAAATGACTCTCTTACATCATTAAAAACCACTATCAATTTTATCCACAGCAATTTTAAATAATGTCTAAACCTGTAACTACTTCATATGCACCACACATATACCTACATATAACCATAGATACACCCACGTCGCGGCAAAAGACACGACTTTCTCTCCCCCTCCCATCCATACAGCCGCCAAACGCGTCCACGACCGCGTAAAACACCGGCCCGGCGCTCACACAAAGGCCAAAACATTTGCGCGCGTGCATCACGAGCCTCGAAATAAACGCAAACATAGCGCGCACCATCCCTCCGCTCCATGATTTGCGCTCGCGCGGGCGTACATGTACGTGCGTTTTAACGTCCAGCGTATGGCGTTCACATAAATACAGCAACCGTCCGGTATACTGCGCTCGCGCACGCGTTTGACGCGCGCAGAGTCCATTTGGTCGAGCGAAAAGGCGCGGCGCCATCAACGCTCAAGCTCTTTGTGACTGGCGGTGAGTAAGGGAGGGACAGAATTTTTCACTGGAAACAAAATAAATGCTTTCAGAAATTCACGTATGCGTCGACGTCAAAGCTTGGTGAAAGTATTTTTGTGGCTGCAGCAGATTTTTCGAGAGACTTGTTTTACAAAAGTCTGTTCCAATATTTATAGCTGATCATTGTAGGTTGAAGGTTTTATTCAATTAACCGATAATAATAAAATTATTTTGAAATAACGTCATAAAGTAATTTAAAATCAATTAATCATTTATGGGTTACTATAAAATATAATTCTATAGTAATAAACGCGTTCTGGTAATACTGAGAGCTCACAAAAAACACGTTTCAACATGTTTCAACATCCATTCAAACCAGTTAGCATCCTATATATTCTCCTAGTTACCCTCAATCTCGATAATCCATTATACTCTTTCATCAACGACCGTGTCTGCGTGTTATAAAAAAAACACTTTTAATAAAAAAAATAAAAGAAGAAAATAAATCCTCGAAAATTCCACGTTGTACTTCGAAAATAGCCGAGACGAACTAGCACTCCGGGAAATCTGCATGCGCGCATAACTTATTATACACGCCGTCGAAAAAAGAAGGCGCAAACATACGCGCGCGTGCGCCGGCAGTTACCGTAAATCCACCCAAGCGCCAGCACCGAGCTGCCGGTGCATTTGCATATTTGTATTAACGCAAAGTAATTGTACCCGCCCCTCTCCTCTTCCTCATCCCTTCGACCTACCACGCGTGTCTAGTCAAACATCGCGCAAGCACATGACGCGTTGAAAACACTTTCAGCTGGTTACTGCATACATATATGCGGTTGTACAGTTAAATGGAAACATGTGAACGTATAGGGATAGAATGAGGCGAGGAAAGTGGACACTGGCGAAATGGTTAATCGCGAGGAAAAGTGAGTCCACTACTGCGATGACGATCATGATGATGACGCGCGTGCGGCAGCCCGCGAATATGTTACTTTTAGCAGGGTATTAAGCTGATGGCGCGGATATTTTATTGCCGGTACGGCTGCGGGCAAATGTGACCGAAATTGTTTTAGTGGAAGGTTTCGTGTGCTTTGGAGCGTACAGACAGGGTTCAGCGTGCCGTGGCAAAGCTGCTCGTAGCTGTGGAACTGCAAGGCTCCCTGTGAAACATGAAGTATTTACGTTGTAATTAATGATTCTTCGTTGATAAAGTCCTTTATTTTTTACAAATTAACGTACAATAATCTACCGCGTAGATTAAAATTTTCTATAATTAAAAAGACAATGCTTCATTTACAAAACAAATAAAACTTCACATGTAGGCAATATTTGTTTATTTCCACTGATATCTGTATTTTGTATTATATATGAAATAACGATTTCCTATAAATATTTATCATTATACGTAGCGCAGTAGCAGTTTGAATATTTATCGTGTTTCTCCCGTTATCTCATTTATCTATACGCACATATATAATTACTCATTCCAGCATCTGAATAAAAACCTGTCTAATCGCCACATACATCGCAAACCTATATTCTTCATAGCAGACGTAGCCCTCGCTCACGTCCACTCTGCTTCATTGAGCGCTGCCGCGCTTTTCGCACCTCGTCTATCACGCGATCTTTCAAAACGACAGTGGTAGATATAGCAAGCGGTTTCCCGCACGTGTGCACGCTCGCGTTGTATATTAGACCGGTTATATACTATATTCTTCTCGATTTCCAGCGGCGAGCATTTAACGGTCATTCGCCGCGATGGCTGGAGAGTGTGTGTGTGTGTATACATATCCACATTATGCGCGCTTTATGAGCTACGCATGCATGCGCGCATATCACACCTGACTTTCCCGACCTTTCGCGGATAACTTATTCACGTCACTGTACGATCGCTTCTAATCGCTTTCCCGCTGAGTGTTTGACTTTCGCGTACTAGTTGGTATAGAGTCTCATTTAATTTTACACAAAAGTGACTGAATATGCGTTGACGTTATGGTTTTCAAGCGATAAGTTATATGGAAAAGTATAAAATATTTAAAAATGAACCTGTATAACTTTTCATTTCTATTTTAATCAAGTAAGAAGAAAGTTTTTCTTACCTTTTTCACGTCAATTATGCATATATAGCTATTAATTGAAAATTAGCTTTTAAAACCATACGAAAAATGCTGTAACAAATTGTTTGAAGGCTACAAAAAATTGCTCTCGTCCTTAAAAAAAAAGATGACTTTCAAACTCTACTCACATCGAGTACGCCACATTGATAAATCCACCTCTTTTCCTGCGCTTTCCTCCCCGAAAAGAAAAAAAGATACCTATACCACTCCTTATCTCCGAACTTTCCGCACCTCTAATATCAGTCTCGCGAGCCTTTCCCTCGCCCCAACTCTCAGCCATGCACATACTCACACATATATACATACTCTCGCACACGCACTTTAATAATCCAGGCGTACGCAGTGGTACTGTATAGGTGCAGCAGGAGCAGCAGCAACAGCAGCAGCGGAACTCGAATGCCGTGGCCAGTGCTGCGCGAGCGGCTTTCGCGTAACGCGCTCGCTTAACTCGCTCCTTTTCTCTCCGTCACTGTATATATACGGCATGTAAAGCGTACTGTGTGACTCACGCGTATGTGCGTTATATGTACGTGGCGTCGCGATCGATGGCTCGTGTGCGAATCCTTTTTTGTGCTCGGTGTGTCGTGAAAAGTGAAAGAGAACCAATAGTGCGTTACTTTCGTGCGTGAATGAACCTGATTGGGTTTTCGTGTTTTGTGGGCCTCTGTGTTGCTGGGTTAAAGAAAATTTCACGTGTGCTATACGAGCACTCATGCGTATGTGGAGTTTCGATCGAATGAAATCGGTGCTTTTTTCCAAACGCTACAACTCAGTAACCACCTTTTCGTATTATGAAGTTTTAATTAAAATTTGCGTAGAGTACAGAAAAATTAGAATAAAATTCTAAGTAATAAAATTCGTGCATATTAAATTAATACGTGACATCAGATTATCTGAATATTTTTCGTGAAAAAGCAATGTATATATTACTATATCTTGTGCAAACGTACATTTAAATAATTGTAAATAGGTTTAAACCTAGCATCAGTAATTGATGGTTTATAATAATAACGAAAGTAAAGCTATTAGTAAAAACTATCAATATTAGTATACTTGCGTAAAAAAATGTAGTAAACAATGATCCGCTAAAAATTTTTATTATATGTGGTAATAAAATCGAGGATATTCATGTACTACAAAAAGTTAAAAAAATTTTAATTGGAAAATATTCCGCGAGCGTGAAATATAAAGTAAACAATGAAATAAAAAAATGTGGATATTTATAAATATTTTTAGAAATAATCTTGTATATGAGTGGAACGCTGTTTTATCATGAAATTAAATATAATTTTCCACATATAGTAGATGTGCTCCCAGAGGAAATGCAAATCAATGCTAACCGGTTTAAGCTATTATTTAGAAAGTTGTTAAAGATAACTTCTTTAGTTGTTCAATAAATTATAGTAAATTGATTACAAACTTTTACTTGACGTCGTTTTGCGTTTTTATAAGAAAAGTGAAAACTATAATGAAATATTATTTACAACTTTTTTTTTATATGCTATTGAATGTTCTCTGCGCTTTAACCCCCTTTCAGCCACAAAAGCCTATATATTATATAAGCACTAAATATTTCTTTTTATTTCTTGTCATTTTTTTTTTTTGTATTTAATGCACAACCCGCATTTTTTCCTTTTTCTGTTGAATATAAATACTCAAACTTGAGAAATATAATAATACTTCTTGGATTTATAATTGTTTACAATTGTTGTAAACAAATTTATGCCAAAAAATCGTATTTTTGTGAATTTAATTTGGGGGGAGAAAAATTGAGAATAAACATATATACTTTAAACACTACGAATTGATTGCCTGATCAACAGACATTATAAGATCACCATTAGTTTTGTTATAAATTCAAAATGGCAGATCCAAAGTGGCTACCAGAATCCCCCAAACTGACTATTTAGCCCTTTTTGACCACATTTAAGGTGTTATTTCTTTTTTATTTTTGATACTGGATTTATGTTCAGCGTCAAAAAATACATCAGAAACGTATATTTGCACTTCTCAACGAATTTAAGTTACAAGTGCGACATAATAACTTTTTAGAATGAAAAGTTACTAACTCAACCTTAAACTAGGGCCATCGACTTTTAGGTCGAACAATTTATCAACTAGCAAGAGTCATCATCGTTCAGCTGTTTACTAATTGTAAATTGTTATAAATATAAAAAAATAATTATGTTCTTACGTCATAAAATCTTTATAATTTAAATTGAAAGTATTCCAAAAATATGTAGACGTATAGCGATTTCCGCAATAACGCGATCAACCACATAGCCACCGCGCTGCTTTCGCCCCACTTGTCTCCGTTCACAAGCGAGCGGCGCGTGTGCACGCGCATTGCATTGCTCGGCGTCACCCGCCAAACGAGTTTTTTCCACTCGTGGCAAGGTTAAAAGAGGCGCCCTTGCAGCGATCTATCCGACTCGCCGACGTTTCCCCTATATATTCTCTGACAGCTCGCTTTCTGCTCTCCCCCTCTTTCTCTCTCTCTCTCTCTCTCTGTCTCACTCACTCTCACAGTTTAATTTGCACGCGCTCGCGCAAGCGGCAATCGATAACGGATTTACTTCCAAAGAGAATCGGACTACTCCTTTGAGCAGGCGAATTCGCGAAACACGCGCTCGCGACAGGAGCCAATCGGTGAAAGTAAATCGAAAGGGAGAGAGAGAGAGAGAGACAGAGAGAGAGAGGGAGGGAGACAATCTATCGGGGCTTTCAGCACGGAAGAAAAGACAATACGCGCGTCCGCTTGGCCCAGTTTCGCGCGCTCGCGCCGAACGAACTTTCGAGTTGCAAGTGAGTGAGAGAGAACTGCGACGGCATTTGAATTTCCCGCCAATTTCGCGATGCGCGAAGCAGTGGTTGAAAGCCCTATATATAGGTACTGTATACCACTGATACCCGCGACCGAACTGAATTGGAGTTGGCGCGCGCGTGCGAAGTCAAACGGCTGCAGCTGCTCTTCGAGTGTAAAAACGAACGATACAGGTTTTTCTTCTACCTTTATTTCAACTTTCCGACTGAATACTTATTCATAATGTGCTCCCTGGGTACTTTAACACATTTTAAGAGCACTGCTGACGTCGAAGTGTTTGCAGTAGTCAAGGATTACTCGTACTTTAGCTTGTAGGAGTCTTATAGTATTATGGGGTTTAAAAGAACTCATTATTAATGTAATTTTTGTTTTATTTCGTAACTATTATACTCTCTGAATTATATCCATGAAAGATGAAACGTTGATTGTACTACTTTAGTTGTCTTTTTATTTTTCATCCGACTATAGCGCACTTTTTCTACTCGCTCCAAGCTGAACATAATTTTAGATTTTAGAAAAAGAATTATAGTTGTACCCAATAAAGAGTTATTATAAATCTTCCTTATTTAAAAGAACATTTGGGATATAAATCATATATTATAAGTGACATATTCATAAAACACCATTATAACTAAAACTAATGACGGAAACATCCTTTTACAAGGTACTAACCGCATCCGATTGCCTTCGTAAAACACAAATTAACGGACAACCCTGTAGTTTTCGCACCAATTGAAAACTAGACCCGACACCGAGCTCTAAGCTGATTAGACAGCAGCGGTAGTGACGATGCTCGCGTCAAGATAATCACTATAGCTTCCATGCCGCGTAGGACCAGGCCGCCCTTTTCGCGCGAAGCCAACTTAATCTTGGCTAGTCACGTAGTAGCAGGGCGCGCGTGCGAGCTTCCGCGCGTACAAAGCTCGCCGGCGACTTTAACGAGAGCTTAGCCCGTATATGCGCGCTCGCGTACGCGCATAATGCGCTATCGCGCTGCTCATGATTAACCGTTTTCCGGAGCATGAGAAGGGTGGAGGAGGGGGGGAAGATGTGTAAGAGAGGGTGGGTAAGGCGAGACGCGTTCTCTCGGCTTTTCACGCTCGCGCGCGCACGCGGCTGCGGCGCCGTTTGTTTCGCCAGAGAGATAGCTGCACGCACGCACTGCAGTGTTAGATTGCTAGCTCTATGTGTGTAGAGAGAGACAGAGAGAGAGAGTACATAGGGGTAGAGAGAGAGAGAGAGTATATACGTAGGATGGGTGTAATAACGGAGAGGATCGTATTCGTGCGCCTGTCGTCTGCGTGTATGAACTATTTGTCACGCGCCCGCTGCGTGACAGCTTGGCCGTGCGCGTCGCCAGTCGCACGTGTGCGAGAGTGCTTTGCAGGTGAGAGAGAGAGAGAGAGAGAGAAAGCAACAAAGGAAAATGATAGCCAACAATGATTAACGTAGATTCTAATGAGTGTGTGTGTGTGTTAGAACGAACGATAGTGCCTGGGAAATATATCACTGATGAAATTGATTGATTTTTCATCAGCAAAATTAGTATATAGCAATGGGTTTTTAAAATTTATTAATTTTATAGTGATTTTATCTGAAATAGATTTAAATAAAAATCATTATTTCCAGTAAAATACAATATTAGAGGTGATTATTTTACGTAAATTTTAACATTTATTTCACTGATTTTCCAAATTCGCATATTTATATCTAAAAGAAAAATGCATATTGATTATAGCTTTTTATGAGCATATATTTAGATATTCACCCTTTCACGCATCTACCGACAAGGTCCTTATTATGCACGTAAATGACAATGCAACAAAGAGTCTAGCACCGTATACCAACTGCTCCCACGAAACCGTGTTCAGATAAAAACGCGTCGGCGCAACTCCGCACACTCGTGCATGCTCAGGTACAAAAGACTTTTGCGAATCGAGCCCCAACAGGGTCGGCAGCGATGTAGACGTCCCCGCGAAGCGATTTACCATCCCCGCGCGGCAACGACGACGACGGCGACGACGCGTTGAAAAGCGTCGACTACGAGGTATAGCCGCGAGGCCTCGAGATTGTCTGGGAAATCAGGAGTTACGAGCTCGCTCGGCCGAGCTATCTGCCGATCCCCGGGGAGTCCCCGATTAGCCCCGGGTTCGCCTTCTCCGTTCTCTTTGCGCGGAGCTGGCGCCGCGCGTGTGTGTGCGAGGCCGCGCGCAGGGGCTTTAAACTCGTTTTCGCCGTCGAGTCCTCAGTGCCGGGGGATATATAGTATAGAGGAACTTTGAGTCCCCGGCTATTTGGCGATAGTTCTTGCCGTCGTTGCTGTACTGCTGCTGCTGCTACTGCCTCCGCTGCGCGTAAGCGCGGTTCTCGCCATGTCTCTCAGGATCTGCTAGACGGAATGTTGTACGTAATTCATTAAGTTGTGCACTGGAGGAGTTTTCTCGTGTAGCTATGGTCTACGAGGGATTTGAGTTTTCTCAATAGATTTAGTTAGTTGTGGCTTGCTCGAGAATAAAGGGAATAGAAAATCAGGTTAATGGATAAAAACGTTATAGGTACAACCAGTATAGTAATGAATTATTTTAATTCTTTTTATGAGTAGTGTACTGTATCATTGACTTTGTATATATTTTGATTAAATAATTTTATTTTTATTTATTTTTAAATATGAAATTTCGTTGAAGCTCTTAACTATTTTCCTATACTATCTTTTATTATTTGTAATTTTTGGAAAAATTAATATTTTTAACCAAACACAGCTTAAATTTTCGCTTTTTCGCACTATTTTTATGATTCTTTCGCGCGTTATCATAAATTCTAACCGTCAATAGGAAAATATATCATTTTTAAATAAACTAAAACATATTTAAGGTCAGATTGTCAATTTCTTAAGAAAAGAAATCTTTTTGATAGAAACCAGTTTCTCGAAGAATGTGCACCGATGGTGTTATGGAAATCTGAAATATAACTATTTTTCATTTAAAACTGAAGAATTTTAAAAATTTTAAAATAAATAACCCTATACAAACACGTGTATAGAAATCATTAATGTTCAGTAATAACCCTTCAGTATTTAATCAAAATTCATATTAATTTAATAAAAAAACACTTTAAAAAACTATTCTCTGGAAATGATTGTTCGACAACTTCCCTACACAGATCTCCGATACGACTCCTTTCCGTTCACTTCTGTTTACCATTGCAAGCTCAATTCCACGTGACTTTGTTTTGCACTCAACCGTGACATTGCGACGAGAGACGGAGAGCAGAGAGACAGAAAGGGAGTGTAACGCCCGGGAGTAGTTTACGCAGATACAATGGAAAGGGACGTTGAGCTCATTCGATAGACCGGCACGTGACTATGTTTGCGCAGGCGTCTCAGACGAAAGGTGGCTGCCCGCGACGACCTGAAGAAACTCGAGAAGCACGACTCGCCAAATTGTTTCTCCCGTTTCTGCAGCGAGCGAAAACTTGAGCTTGATAGAATGCGAGTGTTCCGCGCGGAGTTGAAAGAGTCAGTAGCGATGCGGTCGGGGACAGTTTGGTTGTGACCTGTGGGCAACAAAGAGGATAGCAGGGAATGGTTGCGAAAAGGGTAAATTTATAATCTAGTGTTTTAAAAAATTTTAAATTATTTTATCTTGAATTTTTTTGGAAAAACTAAATGTAAACTATTATAACCTGATTTGTTTTTTAAGAATCAAATAATATCACTCGACCTATTTATATTAAATCTTTTATTAAATCATTGGTAAATCAAGGTATTCCTAACTCTCTACCGTCTCTACAAAAAATATATAGTTTCAATAAAACGAAACAGCAACGTTAATTTTCTAACAAAAAATCATTAATAAAAACTACACCCTTCTAAATACATTACCGTATACCAACAAGCTGTTCGAGTATACGGCGCACCTTTAACCGGCATGAATTACTAAAAAAGCATCACCGCCCCGTGTAGTATATTTACTTTCAATTTTCACGCACATTATGCATTCCCTGCGCCGCACCGCAAAGAGGTAGAGACTACCTAACGCGATTTCTGAAGCCGCGCGTGCAGATGCAGAGAACAAACGTCGACTTCGCACAGCTACTGGCAAACACAAAATCCCGGAGCAAGAGGATCGATGTTAACTTCGCGCAACGCTGCACTTAGCGCGTAAGCATCTAAGCAAATATTTTCACGCGAAAAGCCAGCGCGCCGAGGGTAAATTACGAGTTGTAGGCGCGCGCAAGGGAGAGAAAGAGAGATGCAGTGACAAAAGTAGATATAGTAGAGAGTTGCGAATCTCGCGACGTGATGTCGGAAGTCGGACAGGCGACATGTGTAAGGGTAATTTCGCGGAAAGTCGAGCGATGCGACGAGTTTTCGGGCTATCTCTATGTAGTAAGACGACGTACTTCCGTTGACTATTTGTAAAACTTTAGAGAGTTCTGATAAGTAAGTTTATCTATATGTGAGTTGACAAGTTTTATTCAGTTCTTCATTTAATAATGAGTTTCAATAAAATACATTAAAAACCTGTAGAATTAGTTAATTTTGTTAAACACAGTATATTTTATAATATTCCAAGAAACCTCTACTTATACATATTATACATTTTAAATCGTTATTTTAGATTTTTTAATGATAAGAAAACTGAAAATTTTGAATTTATATTCTTGGAAATATATTTTGGATTGTTTTTCTTTAATTTAGACTCCAAAGTTTGGGCAGATATACATTTCTACCTAGATGTTTATATGTTCCGAAAGTTCAAACACCGAATATTATACGTTTTGTTTTATTTTACTTTTTTTCAAAGGAAATATACCTATACATAGGGTCTTGAAGTTTTTTGAAAATTTTTTTTCATACAATGAAAATTTCAGAAACTCCAATGTTTTTATAATTTCCGAATCAATATTTCACGTATATACATATATCGTGGTAAAACGTATATTTGTACGTCTGTATAAGTAAACAAGCATCCCTTAATCATCTGGGCAAAAAAATCCAAGTTTTTCTCTAAAATTGTGAGAGCCTTCGCTTCGATATATCGCATTAAATAAAGCTCTTGAACGACCGGCTGGAACGTTTCGCCAAGTGCCCGGAATAGAAGCATATTTCTTATTTTTTTCTTTTTTTTTTATATAAAGCACCGAAGCGCTCCATTTTTCTCGAAAGCGCGTGCCACGACTTCACGTCGTCGAGAGGAAGGAGAGGTTACCCCCCTATACTGCGCACTATTTCGTCACGTGCCGAGCCTTTTCATGGGCAATAACTTTCCTAGCGCAAATTTTCATTCATTTATAAATCCAGCTGGCCCGCACTGAATCTCTCGACTCGAGCATGTGCTCGCTTTCTTCTTGAATTTTTCATCTTCCTCGAAATGGAAATTTGGCTGCTTCGATTAGCATTATCTCATCTTGAAATAACGCTTTCCATATGCAAAGTCTAAGGGCTCTTCTTTTTTCATTTTTTAATATATACACGGAATAATTATTGTTTCAATCTTTTAATTGATTTTTTTTAATTTATCAAGAAATTAATTCTATCAAAACTCGTCGATGATATAAAAAAAACTTTGAATAACATAACACTTAAAAAGGATAAAATAAAAATCATTTCGGTAATTTTGACAGGAAGAATATATACATATACCAAAAAAATACATTCGGTAATTTTAATTTAACACACATGAAATATTTAAAGTACTTGAAATTTCGGAGCATAAAAATGTAAATGATACAGCACTCCACGAGCGTACGAAATTTTTTCATTAAAGTAACATACGAACACAGCCCGCGTGAAACACACATCGCCATCATAAGTTGTACTAATTTTATCGCACGCTCGCTGCGGTCGCGCTAATTCTTACCACATTTTCCAGTGTCGCCGGGCGAATTTCACAGCTAATTTTTACTTGCCACAATTTCCCAGTGTGACAAAACGAGAACTTCCTTCTCCCCCCGTAGACTAATTGAAGAGAACAAAGCTCTCGCGCGCGTGCAGAAGTAGGAGACGCTCGCGCAGGTGCAGTGCCGGAATTTATGTAACAAAGTGGACGGAGAAAAGAAAAAAAAAGCAAGAACGATAAAGTCGTACAATGCGAGTTGTAAGAAAACGGCAAGACGAAGTGTATGGGGTAACTTTTTACTGCCGAGCTGCCAATACATGTCGCTTGCTGTCCTACAGGCCACTGCTGCAAACTGGCGGCGATGGTCGCTGCCACCGAATAGATGCGCCGGCAAAGAGGAGTCGGAATTTCGACGTTTCTGCTGATGCTCAGGTATATATCTACGACGAGAATTTTACGTTTTCCCGTGTATATTTGCCTTTCTGGCTAGTGACTGACGGTCATATGAAAAACAATGAAAATACTACTCTTGGTATGATACTGGGAGCACACACACACACACCTGTCGTTGCTGTTTACAACGGCTCTGACCTGCTGCGCGACTGATGTCGTATCAAAATAAGGACAAAACTTTTTTATTTCTTTTCCTTTTCATTTTTCCTAAATATTCGTTGCAGAGTAAAAAATACTTTTATGTTAAATTCCCAAAAAAGTAGCAGCTTACAAAAAACTTCTGAAAAAAGCGTATTACGTACGCATAATAAGCAATTGTAATATAAAACTTATAATCACATTTACGCCTAATGCAGCACGACTGCAGGTATGTATGTCAATAATCCCCTCTCATATAAACAAATAAGCGATTAAGCACCATATCGGGTATTACATTGCGTGTTCTCTATACGCGTATAATAATCGCTCATCCAAGAGACTTGGCCTAAAGTGAATAGCGACTCGATATAGAGCGATTAGGCGGAAGCAACAGTCGATCGATTGAGCCTGCCTATATCCTTAGAGTTCGTCTACAAGTGTAACTCACACATACATACACACGTCCAAGTCAATCCGTTGGAACAGTGTAACGATCGTAGCAGGCGAAAAGCTCGTCGAACGCCTCGGGGGAAATGCAGCGACTGCTCGCGGTGCGGAAAATTGCGTCTGAAATAAAAGGCGGCAGGCAGGCAGACATGTAGAATAAGCGAGATAAAGCGCACCCGTGCGCTTCGCGAGTGAGAGAGAATGAGCGCCGATATATGAGATGATAGCGGAACGACGAGGAACATCAAGCGCGTCAAGTGTCTAAAGGAGGTGGAAGAAGGAAGAAAAGGAGGAAAAATTTGTTCAAAGTTCTAGCTTTTTATCAGTTGCACGAGTTTAATTGATGGCGAGCTTTTGATGTTTCTTTTTTCTAGGAGATGATAGGAGGACGAGTGATCTTTGAAAGAAGCATTATCTTAATCAAAGCTATGATAAAAAATTTTCAATGAAACGATAGCCGAGAAAATATAAAACATAAATAAATACTGCGATTGAATATCTCGTTTCATTTGAAAAACTTTCTTGTATTATTTTATCGTGATATTTCAAAGCATATTATATAAACTTTTCTAGAGGGCAATATTCATGCTATTATAGGAAGTACGTATTTTATTCGATAGCGTTTATTCTCAAATCATTATTTCTGCGTATAATACACTATTTTACAGTATAGTATATTTAAAAAATTTCAAATAAATCCTTCAATCCAGGCAAGACCATCTTCTATTTAGAGAAATTCGCGTGTCTCTAGCGTCCCCGACTTGCTCAACATTTCTTCCGTCCTTCGCTCTCGAAACAACGGCATCAGCGCAATATACTCACGAGATAACTGGAGGAATTTTTTCGGTCGCACTTTTTTCCCTCGCTCACTCACACAAGCGCATACATATATGGGATATATATATATATATACACTCACATACGCTCTCGGGAGCCCGGGCGAATAAAGGGGAAAAGCGCGGAGCTCGCAGAGGAGAGGCACGTAGGTAGCGGAGAGGAAGAAAAAGGAAGGACAAAAGCTCGGCGGGGATCGGAGAGGAAACGCGCGGCCGAGAGAAGGGAATGTTCGCGGCGTGACTGACTCGCGACTGCGGCCGCTGCAACGGATTAAACGGCAAGCATATATTAAAGGTTAAACAATGGGAGGCTGGGATACTCGAAAGATTCTAATTCTTTCGGGGTACAGAATAGCGCTCGGAGTTTATAGGTTTTTGTTAACGCTTGGTCTATTTTGTTGGGGAAAGCGATTTATCATTTTTTCTTTAAATAAAACATAAAAAGAAAACGGTTTTGCAAACATGAGAGAGAATTTTCATTTCCGTATAATAACACAGATTTGCATTGTATGTGTTGAAGATGATATCAATATTCAAAGAAAATATTTACGTACATTTACATGCGGCAGTTATGCAATAACAATTCTCGAAATTCTACACAAATATAGAGATAAAAAAATTGATGAATTTCATTAGTTAGCATGAGTTTGAAAATTTTTTTATCCATGCATTCATGAAAATAGTGAGGTCAAAAGCATTTTAAAAATAAAATATCTCGATTTGATAAATTTACGCGCTATACATATTTACATACGCGTTCATTTGTTTTAATGGAAGATTAATAGACGTCGCATCGAGCTTCGCACGTACGAAAATTTCCATTCGACAAATTAAAAAGTTGTTGAAAAAATACGCAAAAAACCGCTTTATCACTCTCGAATATTCGAAAATAATTTAATCCCAGCGCTGGCAAAGAGATGAAAGGCGTCGGCTATCGACCGCAGCGCGTCCACGCCAGAACCGTTGAAAATTGATGCGATCCCGGGCCGGCGGATACCGCCAAGTGTGTGCGAACAGAACATCAGGAGATTCCATTTCCGCTATACGACTCCCGCACGATCTCCGCCTGTAATTAGCGCAATTCTCATCCGTCTCTTCCTCCTTCAACCGCACTTTCGTTGCTCTGGACATCTGATATTTAAACAACAATAAATATAGCATTTATTTTCCCCTTTTTTGTGAATAAGTTAAAAAAGAAACTGATCCAATAGGTATACAAGAGCTTTTTCATATTTCAGTAACAAGAGATCAGCCGAGCTAAATATTTTACGCGATTCAAGTTTTCGATGGAAATACTTTTATTTTTATGCAGCACTGTGAAAGCATTCCTTAAATGATTAAGCGTGAGAATTCAATATGTGTCGACATGTAACATATTGGATTTTTTATTTTAATGTAACTGGGATTTTAATACAAGAGCGAAATTACAATTGATTATTTAATGAAGCCATAAAAATTTCAATCATTAAACCTTTTTTTGTTTAATTAATTAAGTAATAATTAAATGAAGGGAAGTCCCTTGAATGATTTAAATTTGGCTTTGAGCGCATATGTACAGATTTTCAATTTTCTGACGTGAATTTTGCACTGTAGCTGTTACAAATGCTTTTGAAGATGATGTAAAGATTTAAATGGTTCGAAATATTGAGGGTGTACATGAAAATTAACAAAGTGTAATATCAAAAGCTATCGTTTTACAAAATTACTTAAGGTAAAAGTACCAATGGTGGAATACGTACATTTAGTGGAATGGTCTAAAAATAACATAATTTACACGATTACAACAGTAAAAAAAAGTTTATTTTTATACAATTTATACGTACTTCAGTAACTTTCTACATCAACTATTTTATAAAATTATTTGACATTAAAAAAAATTAATTTCTCGATAATATCTCCAATTTCCTGCACTTTTCCATGACTTATAGGTTAGGTTTGCCGTAAATTTCAAGAAGCATTAATTCTTCACTGCTCCGAATTATTATATATACAATTAACATAAATTATAGAGGAACATATTTGCTGCAAAGCAAATAGTATTATAAGTACTAAAATGATTATTAACATTGATAATTAAACATATTCCACTAATCGGACACACGAAAAAATGAATGTGTTCCTATAGTGGAATACCTATTTCACGCATTCCACTATACGGGTCATATTTGAAGGTCTGTACCGAAAGCGGAATGCCGTTTTTTAAGGTGAGAATCCAAATTATTCCTAAAATGCACGAAAGAAATGTATTCTACTACATAAAAGCTTTCACTTGAACTATAATACATTATCGAAAAGTAATTAACTTCGATTAATTTTCAGAACAACCTAATGCTTGAAATCACTGTTCCACCATATGGCCATATAGACTTCGACCTTATTTTTTATTATAAATAAGAATTAGCGTTAAATCGTGTTTTATAAGTTATTTTCTTATTAATTAAGGTTGAAGTCAAAGCGGATACAACGATTTGATATGTTTCAATTACAACCAATTGAAATATAATAAAATCTATAATCGCTCCAGAAAACATTCCACTATTGGTACTTTTACCTTAATCAAATCCATTTTATCATCAGTATGAACAATTCTGCGGGAAATATCAGACAATTTGATATAAAAAATTCACCACATCAGGTACATCTACGAGACTAAATCTCTTTAGTTCTCTGGACCATTCTCAACGTAAAAAAATTGTGAATACATATGGCGACAAACTTCTTTTTAGCGATCTTAAATTTGGAAAGTGTCACTTCGTTAAGTTGCGCACGTATTTCAAAAAATAAATAAATAAAACTCTAGAAGAAAGTTTTTGAGACCACCTGGTTTCTTGCATTTGTACAGTACATAGTGTCTTTTGACCTCCCAGACGTAATAATTTATATTTGATGACTAGGCAACATTTTTCAGCCCTTTTCTAAAATAAAGTTTTGATCGGTTAAAACGTTTTTAAACACAGGTTGGTTCAGAAAACTTGAAAAATCTAATTTGATATATGTGTCCTTCAAGCAATTTTTATTAATTTTTAATACGCATTTGAGATTTACCGGAAAATTGTTCGTATTTACCCTACAGACATTTTATATACAAAGAATATTTTAAGCGCTGGCAAAAAGTTTAATCAAAGAATCTCATATTTATAAAACTATTTTTATTGAAACATCGACATAATTTTATAATCGACAATATTATATAAACATTTGATCTAACATTTCAATGGAATTATTACATCTATTGAGTAGTGCATGTAGGAGTAACACGATATTTTGTAGTTTAGTTGAATTCAACTCCATGAATATCACATTTACAAAACTTCCCTACCAGTGCTATATTCAAGGGATTTCAGATCAGTTGATTTTAAAATTGTCAAGTGCAGTCTTTAAATATACGTTCAATTTCCGTATCAAGAAAAGAATTTAAAAGTGATATTATTATTAATTATTTAAAGAATTTAATAAATTGAAAGTGCCACTCAATTTAACATTTTCCGATAAATGTTGTGTTGGTATTAATTAAAATATTTTATTAATAATTCCAATAAGAATTTTAAATACGACATTTATTTTTTATCAGTTTACACATCTTGAATAGACTAGATATAAAATTTAGTGGTAAGCGCAAAAGACAAATGATAAAAAAAAATTATATTTCCATGTTCCCAAATTTTTTTCGTAGCTTTTTTAGTTGCAAGAGACATAAAATACCAGTGGACCATTAGAATGTTCGGACCACTGAAGTGAGGAACATAAAAATTTTTTAGTTGAAAGAGAGAACCACGCACAAAGTTTCAGCCAAAACTTTTCCCTATACGAATAACGACTTCGCTCTCGCTTTCAGGTGGCATGGCCCTTTCAATCTGATATAGAGTGGTTTTCGCCTCCGTTAAATGACGCAGACGTGCGACCAACGAAATATCGTTATCTAAAATGAAATCTCGCTGTCACGCAGAAGCGAATCACCTCGATGCAAAATTAAAATTAAAAAAAGGAAAGAAAACGAGATGGAAAATCAAGGTATGTTCTAGGAAAAGTTCGGTATTTCCGCTCTCTACACATCTCGGCGCGGCAACTTCAATCGATTGCAGTTTTAAGTTTCAACTGCGTCTCAACTTTCTTATCACCGATTGAGTTTAATCTTGTTATTTATGCTCTAAATGACCGAACATCTTATTTTTCCTTCTGCTGAGATTATCTACTATCACGTAGTTACTTAGAACTACTTTTACCAATTGGAGAATTGAGAATGAGAGACGATAAATCACTTAAAATTATGATTATCATTTATTGTCCTAACGTAAGTAAGATTAAAGAATTTTTTCAAGAGAGAATTAACTAAACTAACTACTTTATTATAAAAATCAAGAGTAATTTACCTACTTTGAATAACAAATTAACTTCAAGTTTTAAACTACATTTTTAGCTACAAAATAGAAAAACCCAGACTAGAAAGTTTCATTTTAAGGAAATTCTGCAAAAACTTAATTAAAATATAGGTACAAGTATACTCTCAAAATATCCTATAGCTTAGATTTTATTTACTTTTTTAAGACTCCATTATTCTCGAGGTAGTTTCGTGCAGTACTTTAGTATTCCGTTGCATATTGATTATACATTGTTATTTTAATTTTTTTTGCTGCAAAGATATTAGATGTCTTTATTATATGAGTAATGACATGAGAATTAAATTTTAAAAATGTTAAAACGTAAAAACTCTTGTTATTATAATATATTTCCATCATTGTCATTTTCAACTTCCCGTATTTGCATTTTCTATTTCCTATTAATTTCATACCAAGTATTTCAGTAATAAATGGTGTATGAATCTGTTATATAAATAAATCATCCAGATTGTTTTCCATGCATAATGTTAATAGTCCCTTTTAAGCAATTTAATATTAAAACTATAATAACGACAAATGCAGCAAAAACAGGCAAAGTACTTCCATGAATAATAACTACTCTCCATGGCGAGTTTGCCACTTTGTCCATCGTCCCGCGTATCAAAGGCCGCGCAACTCGCATAGAAAATAAAGCTGCACTCCGGCCGACAAAACACACAGAAGCACGCAAAACCGGCCAGGCTGGATCGCAGCAAAACGAGATCAATTTCGCCGTCGCCGCCTTCATCGTCGAGTGTATAATTAAACGAAATTGTGCGCATATCACGCAGAAGCTTTCTCCGCTCCCGAGATCGCATTCATTCTCCTATGAAGCGGAAACTTCGTTTGAACCCGCGGAGGGTCCGCAGACGCGCCACTGTTCGCTGCGTACCAATTATGCGCCTTTTGGTATGCAGCTTTTATTAAGCAATAGCGAGATAGAAAGCGCGAAAAGGGCTTCTTTTGCTTCAGGAAAAGTTCCCGTAATTTTGCATAATTCATTATGGAAAGTATTCCTTTATGGATTTAGCACCTTAATTAATTCGATTATGAAACTCTCTTCTTCATCTCTCGATTGTGCGTAGAACGTAGTACCTAAGAAATATGTGTATAAAGGGTAGATATACATTATTCAGAATTTCGAAGATTTACTGCGTTACAGGCAAAAAAGTGAATAGAAAAAAAAGTTTATAAGTAGAAGTGTTTAAATTTCTTTTAGGGTGTTATTATTATGTAACTATATATTCAAAGCAAAATGTGAGCATTATAATCAATATGTAAATGTGAATCTTTTCAAATCAATATAACTTCAAAAGTTATGATCTACATTAAGTGTTAGTCAAGGTTTCAATAAAATACGTTATATCATATTTTTATTCACGACAAATAGTTTAAATTTTTGATACTCTTCTGAATGATAAGATCAATTTTTATATTAATCTTACAGAACTTTAAAAACGTATAGATGAGAAACGTATGATTTTTCAAACTTTTAATTAAAGTTCTTGATAGACACTTCACAATCTGTGTTAATAAAATGGAAGCATTTCTAATCAAAATTAATATGTAACAATACCATTACATGTAGCTTAAAGTATTACTAACAGTTGAAATATATCAATATTGTCAAACAGTAAATGCCAAAACTTAATTAAAGTTAGTGCATATATAATTATCAAATACCAGGCTTCCAAAATGCTAATTACACATTAAAACCAGCCACTAAATGCTTGAAAAAATATAATTTGATTCCAGCGTGAGAATGCCAAGAAATTAACTCCCACTAAGCGAGACTCCCCCGAAAGCTATCCAGGGAAAATCGTGTTAAACGTTCTCCCCTTTCTGCCACTCGTCCTCCTGAAAATCAACGCGGCACGACTTCCGGTTTAACGTGATTCGCGGTTTTGGCAGCGGGCACAATAGCACGCAAGCGAGCTTTCGCGCGTGCCTGCGCGCCCCTCGCACGGTGCAGATGCATACCGCGGTATGTGCGCGAACGCGCGCGCACTGTTAGCCCGGAAAATGCGCGTAAATATTCGAAGCGCTGCTCTGCAAATGTTAAGTTCGTATAATATACACGTATTCGAGCAAGTGATTTCCTGCGAATGAACTTTTTACATTTATATTCGAGGATTTGTAATATACATCTCGGGGATCGATGTATTTTCGGGGGTGAAATGTTTGCGCGCTATTTTCGTTGAACGGTCAATCGATGCAGTACGTGCTACGTATTGAATATATTTAAACATATGGGATTATTGGACTCTATACAAATTGTTGTGCTCTCAAGTGAACAAATAACTGTTCAGTATAGACTATTGAAACGCGGACAAACTTCATTTTCCTTTTTACCATAAATTGAAAGAATCGAGCTGTAAATTTGCAACAAAAGTAGCTACGAATAATAAGATTTATGTTTTTGCAACAATAAATGTTTAGAACACTTAATATCTTTTATTTTTGTAACAAAAATTCAACAATTTATAACCTGAAATCTAATACTTAATTCAAAATATAAAATTCTACTCTTATACTAGAAACATAATTTAATTCCTTTATTTTACATAAGAGCAGAAAAACATCTTGAATTTTTTTCTGTATATTTGAATACATATATTTTTATTAAAAATGCCAAAAATATAATGGCGAAGTACTATCATCATCATAAATTATCGTGTAACGTAACTTTTTGATAAATTACTTTTCATATGAAAAATTCATGCATTATTATAGGTTTAATGAAGATAAAATGATCCATTTATTAATATGATCAAATAAAAAGGTCTATTTGATATATAATATTTAAAAATTAGTGCTAGCATATTGTAATGATTGCTACGATATTTGCTACGAAAATTAATAATATATTATAGATGATTTGTTAATAAAATGGAAGCATTTTCAATAAAAATCAATATCCGACAAATTACTAGTAGTTAAAATATCAGCCAAAACGTTTAACAAGAAGAAAGATATAATTAATACTTAACATTTCTACCAGAGAGCATTTTAATCTTAGTATTTATCAGAAGCATCATTAATTATCGGCATCCGCTCGGAATACTTTTCAAAAGATACTACAGATAGATAGACATCAATGAATATGTAAATATTTGTATACAGTCTACAATGAGTTCAATCAGCAGACATCAGTTAAAATAAACTACACCCAAGCGTTTGTTCTCAAACGTTTCAAGCACTGCTTTCCAATTAAATCGTATTTGTCTGTATATTTAAAAATGAACAAATAAAAGACTGCTTTTAGTATCAGTAAATTAAAATTATTTAAAAACATTTGATGTTGGATTTTTCTTTTTTTTTTATATAAAATTTGCCTCGTCAGAAATTTCTAGAAAATTATACAATTATTTACAAATTTTCCATTAATTTAACATTGTTGCTATTCAGCAATATATAGTAAAATTCGTGTATAAATGATAATACAGTCCTGCTTCTAGTATAAATACTCCACAAATACATAAAAATGTGATATGTAACAATAAATACAATTTTTTTAAAACATAAATTTTATAATAAATTTAAATATTTGTTTTCATAAGATAATACCTATTGCAACGTTCACGTAAAGAATAAAATCGCGTAAAAATTAATATTATTTTTGGAAGCTTGCAGGAAAATTACCTGCCATAAAAATGGGCAACACTCAGCATTAAGATGCACGCTGCTACCCGCGAACCAGAAAAGTATCCCGTTAAGGCCGTAAACGATCGCATTGCAAGTTGGCTCGCGATGCGCCGCAATCCTGGCTCCCGCGCAACTCTAGCCTATAGACCGCTGCACTGCTACATTTCAAGGAGCAAGCGAGATGAAGAGAGAGAGGGAGGGAGAGAGAGAGCAAAGACCTCTGCGGAAGTGTAATAGCGTAACAACGAGGATAGCAAAGCGCTCGAGGGGCTTGCGCGCACCCTCGCGCGCACGCGAATGTAACGAGTACGCCTGCATCCTCGAGAATTCATCTGTGCTTGCAGCAAGCGCGCTAGGGGGGACTCGAATGACAAAGGAAGCAAAGGGGAAAGCTCGGATGGTGGATACGATGGTGTTCTGGGGACAGGAGGGAGAATGGTAGGACTCGGATTGTTCATAATGGATCGGGAGCTTGTTCTTCTTTTTCTCTTGTACCTGCGGGCGGGGGTTGCGAGGGTAACGAGAAATTTTTATTTTTACGATTTCGCTGCGGTGATTCGTGACTTTTTTTAAGGGTCGCCAGTCCTATAATAATCGTCAAGGACTATAAGCACTTTTGGAGGGTAGGCTGAGTACGTAAATAATTTCAGTTACAAGATTATTTTTAGGATTGAATACAGAAACGGTTTTGTTATCCATTGTAAATAACATGCCTTTCTGCAACATTTCTTTGACGGTAAAAAAAATTATTATCTTTCATAAACTCAGTTTCAAAGTGTGTATACATATATATATATATATATATATATATATATATATATATATATATTAAAATTTTACCAAACGACCTTCTGAACATTCAAAAAATCACAAAGCACATTATTAAGCGACGACAGAAATTTAAGCTTCAGTGAAAAACTCTATGAGCGTGAGAGCGACGATGGGCGGAAAGAGGAGAGACAGTAAAAGCAGCGGTAACAAAGTGACTGATGCAATTACTTCCGTTGGCAATTAAGATTACCCCCTCCCCCGTGAGCCAGCGATGCGGCCGCAGCGGATCTTTTCCATGCCTTTGGCCCCGATGAGAGAAAGAGAGAGAGAGAAAGAGAGAATGGCGCCCCCGCATCGATGCGGAAAAGACGATTTAATTAATTCCGTTTAATGAGACGACCGCGAGTCCAAGCCTGAACTTTTTATAAAAAAAAGTGACTTTATAATTAATGTAGAGGTGAAAGATTCTGCAGCCAAATCTAATCGTTTGTGAAATGGATTGACACCAATTATTTGTCGAATTAAAACTTATATAATATTAGTGTATTACTAGATTTAATGAATTAGTAAGCAAAAAGATTAATAATATTATTATCATTAAAGAAATGTTAAAGCAGTTGTATTAAAATTCTTTTTTGTTTTACTATTTCTATTTTTACTTTTTCTTTATAATTAGAATTATATTTTATTTGGAATAACGTAGAGAATATCAGATAACAAAAATAACTGACGTGAAAAAAGAAATCCTCTTATAAATGCTAAAAATTGCAATTGTATGAAACTAAATTATATATGAAATTACTGTGACATTTGGAGAGATTGAGTGAAGGGCACAGAACAACTTTAAAAGTTCAAAAATGATTTGTAATAACCAGAATATTATTCAAGTATTTCAAGAACGTTCTAAAGTCTTTATGTCAGTATTTTGTTAGACTTCTTACTAAAGTAAGTAAGCTTGTTAACATGTGAAACTATTTTTTCTTCCCATACGGTTAAACAAGATTTTATGAAACGAAAAAAAATGAAATTTAAAAAATTCTCTTACATGCCAGGATTTTGAAAAAAATATTTCAATGGTACTAATTATTCGCTAATAATTATACTTTCAAGTATCTTATTCCAATATTTTTATATAAATCCATGTATTTCATTCAAAAAGGAGGTTGCTCGTGATTATGAAGTACGTACCAAATCAATATTATTATGTAAAGCTTATCAAAACATGGAATTTCATAACTAAAATTCAATTCAGAGAAATGAAGGGAAAGTTGAAAGAAATAAATGTAAAGTTAACTAAAACAAAAAGAAAAACCAAGATTTCATGCAAAATTCATTAATAAAAAATGTAAAAAATGACATTTTATCCTATTATTTTGATCTGTCTGATATTCTGCTAATTCTATACGTTCTTTAATGATTCTTTATTGATTTTTAGTAGGATCAGCCGCGGGCATCCTCCTTTAAAAAGAATTTAGTTCAGTCTCAGTGTTTGACGGGACTTGTACTACTACTACTGAAGTATCATTTGTATTACATTTCGATTTCATTATTTTAATAACTTTTCCTCTCTATATTGTACAGCAAGTTTATTATCAATTCGATATATTACAAACAATGGTATAAATTTCCTAAGGCAAACTTGCAAAATTAAAATAGTCCACTTCTAACAAATTCGTGAGAAGAATATTTATTTTTGAAATTAAAGTTCTTTCAACTTCCATTCAAATTGGGAACTCAGTGATTTATATTTTCAAAATAACATCCTACCAAATGAACCGCGCGTGTTTTCGAAATGACGTGATTGCAACTTTCGCCGAGATAGTTACCAAAACTAAGACTGGCTATCGCAATCCAGCACTCATTCGCAAAAATCAGATGCGACCTCTGAAACGAGGTATAGTCCGTGCGTACGCGGAACTAGAAAACAAAAATGAAAAATCTCGTCGTCCTCGCCGTCGTAGTCTCTGTGCTGACCCACTTTTTCCTCCAGTGTAAACATCCGCCGAAAGAGGATTCGATCTTCGAAAAAAGCACGCGCTCTGTATGAGACGACGACGGGGTGCGCGCTTTTTTGCGTCCTCGACATGCAGCGCGTTCGACGTCGTTATTTATACCAAGCATAATGGGGATCTCGCGGTACTCTCTGTTGTGCCCACACGCGATGATGAATGTCGAGGAGCCGCGCCGAGACGAAAACACACCGCGTCCCACCCGGTCACCTTTTTTCTACCGAGAGACCTTTTTCAGAACCACGCGCCCAGGGATGTATTGGACAAAAGCTGTCTGTGTGCCTTTGCTCGAACGTATAACCTATCGCGGCTACTGTCTAGAGATGGACAACAGAATCGAGAAAAAGTTCGAGGATTGACCCAGGATCTTTTGGTGTGGGTTGGTTAACTATGCTGCGAATGTATAAAGATTTACTAAACATTTGTGATGGTATAAATTGGTATGATAAATCACAAAATGATAATTATAGATTTTTAAATTTTAAGAATTTTCTCGTGAATTTTATTACTATTGAAGCTTTTTACTGATTTTTAATTGTGATTTATTTTGTGAATTTCAAAATGTTATTATTCTTGTTAAGCTGTTCATTAATTTATTATTGAAAATAATCCAATAATCACGTTTTCAATCAATGTTTTTATGCAAAAGCAGGATTACAACATATTTTAATCGCGTGATAAACATAAATTTGAATATTGAAGATAAATTAATAAATTAAATTCTACAACCATTTATAAGAACGTTAAACATGATGAATTATGAATGAACCGACAAGCCCTTTGTTGGAAAAAATCGTATACACCAGCTTCCTCAGTCTCATTAATTGTATTAATTATAAAGCATCGTACGCCAGCAACTTTTTTAGAATTTCAAATTTCAAAAAGAGAAAATTTTTAGAATTTCAAATAAAATATCTTATATTTCTTTGCAAAATTACAGTTTATTAAGTAACTAATATATTTAAAAGAATCAAGAGCTACTTACAATTTACCAAAGAATTTTATCAACTAGCAATCCATTAAAGGTTTTGAAGTAATCGCATTATTAATAACAAATATTGATAACATAAATTTATTTGAAAAGATTATTGTGATCTGAAAAATATATGTGTAGTTTAAAATTTAAATACTGATTTGTAATGTACTATAACCATTTAAGCGATCTAATCGATTTTAATCAGCTCAAAACAGAAACCTTTTTTTGTTTTTTTTTTAAACGTACCCTTGCAATGGCTATGAAAATACTTATTGTTAGTAACTAATTTATAGTAGCTAATCTACAGTAAAACTATGATGAAATATTATGTTATCTGCACTGATAGAAAAATGTAGGGAAAAATTCCCATGTTTTCTGGTACTTTGGCAATATCAACGAAAAGTACAAATTTTTACGTGAAAACATGGTAAAAATTACTAGAAAAGCAGTAAAAATTACTATTTTTCTAAGGGAAAAATTTGTACTTTTCGTTGATATTGCCAAATTACTAGAAAACATGGGAATTTTTCCCTACATTTTTCTCTCAGTGTGGTTTACAAAATATCCCGGTGATCCATATTAGGCACTAGGCTACATGAAAAGCTTCCGGAGTAAACACTGAGTTTGTCTGCTGTAATAATTTCCCATTTTTATTTATATTAAACATGGCAATCAAGTCAAAGAACACCCTATATACTTCAGTTAATGGCAACATCTCTCCAGGCTCGGAAAAAAACATTGCTGCTATACATTACGCCTCAGACGTGCGGTCAATACATTCTTAAACACACGTACAGCCACACAGATATTCACCCACCAAGATGGTTGCAGTAGCTTCGACCGAGAAAAGGAACACCACCACCGTAGCAGCAACGCTGTACCATTTATCTCTCCGAGGGCGTTTGAAAAATGCGTTTCTCTTCGTTCCCTCTCCCTCCTTTGCAAACAAAACCAAGCGTCTTTATTTCGACTCTGCTGCGTGTCGCAGCTTGGGATTGCGCCTGGGCACGATATCATCTCCTATACCAAGGATGGCCACACACATCATTTTTCACGTCGACGAGACTCTGTCGCTGACGCCGATGCGCTTCGACAGATGAATCGGCTTGTTTTGCCCCCGCAGAAGTTTCTCATTTCCTGGATACGTGTGCCGATGATTTTGGGTTTTGATGAAGCGTTGCGATTTGATGATCACCTCTCGTAAGGAGTTTTTGCAGTGTTCGTTGAAGCAATGGATTTAAGCACACGGGTGTTATTTATTCAAGGTGTTGTAATTCAAAAGCATATGATATTAACTGACATAGAAGAAGTCCCTGAATGAGATTTTAATAGTGCAAGTCATGTACGTTCATCATTTAACGTTATCGTTATGTACAGACGACACAGACAATACATTTTATGTAAATACTTACTCATGTTTATGATAGTTTTTGCTTGGGACATGTTTTATGATTATGAACTGCGAAATAAATTGTTTAACTCTAAAATTAAAAAAAACAATAATCAAAAGAATCATTTTGCAAAATTTTGCAATTTCAGTTGAATATATTTAAACTACTTTTTTCACTATGCGATATCGATAAATTGATCTGTATTTTAGAGATTTTTAGTATCTAGGTTAGCCATTGATATAAAAGCAACATTCGAATGAATTCACATTTTCTGTACCATGTACTCCGGAAGAGATTACGTTGCTACTGGCCAATCCTCATTCATAAGAACTGTGTCACATGGAAATATAGGATAAAGATGAAAGAAATAAGGTCAGTTTTGTAAGCACAAATAAGGGGAGATTTTATTTTTTTTAAATGTATATTTAACCCGAAATTTACTGACATAAGTACTGTCTTCATTTATTTCTGAAAAGTACTTTCCCAATCTCAAAGTATCCTTGTGAATTTTAATTTTAATCATATGAACATTTTTCTTTTATATTGAAATTTGAAAAATAACCAATCTTATCTAAATTAAACAATCGAGTATTTTTTTCTTTTACTTAAATTTATTTTGTTCATATATTTACCGATGAAAAGATTACAAAAATTGTGCATACAAAACATATCACACATAACATAATATTATCGCAATGCTTCTTAGAAATTTTCAACCTGACAGTATTAGAGCAAAAAGAATTAACACGGCAGTTAGAAATTATCTTTTATTTATGAGATGTTTAGAGACGTACTAAGATATTAGTACATCAAGTTTCGTTTTACGTTAAGTATATCAGAATAATGTCTAAGAATTGAAAATATTTTTTAGACATATTTTTGATAACATAAATTTTATAGGTATTGGAAGTTTGCTTCAATGATAAATTACTTCGTCATCAAATGTCATATAGAAACTTCAAACGGAACCAAAGAAGGCAATCTTTCTTTTAATTATTCAAAATCATAGTGAAAAGTCTTGGGATTTCAATTATTTACAGTTAGGACTGCTGAGCACTATGTCAAAAAATTATATTAATAAAATTTACAATTTATTGGATAAAACAACTTATTCTAAAAAATTACAGCATACATCTTAACTCGAAAGAATTGGAAAACTTCATTTCCCAACTTTAATAATTACACGTGCTTTCAACATCCACGTCAAAATTACAGCTGCGGAAAAACCAGCATTTCCCAAAATAAACGTCACTTGCATAATTCAAGCTCGACCGACGTCGCAAAAAGCTGAGGAAGAAGAGAGAGAGAGAGAGACCAGTCGCAGTCGTCGAGCGAGCAAGCGCACAGCTGCGGCCATGCATATTTACGTCAACAAGCGCGCGCGTATATGCATGCACGTCGCGAACAAAAGTGCGGCTGCAGGTGAGGTGCGATCGTGCTCGATCGCCCGGATGATGCGATTCGTGGCCGGAGACCTGGATCGATCTTAAAAGGCGCCGCACCTCGCCCCTATACACAGTGCTATGCTCGACTTTCGTTTGCGTTCAAAAGTGGAAGAATTTCGGGGAGGCCGCTGTGGCTAAATGGAACTGGCGCGTGCAAGCTCAAGTGTTTTTCCGAGGGGGTGGGTGAAAGAGGTGCTTTTATAGGATGGCTCGATGGCGCGAGTTCTCTTTTCCCGCGGAATGGCCGCTTGAATTTCGATTGGCACGCGGGCCGCGAGCAGGCACGGTGCCGAGCTTACGAAAGTGGTAATGACTCTCGTTCTGAATGGCCGGCAAAGTCTTTAGGACGATTGAGGAAAAGCTAAAAGAACTGGCTTATATAGCTCTTGACGGAATTCATTATCAAAGGAAAACACGGTTCCGAGGTTCGATAAAATTTATGATTAGCACCATTTTTATACGCGAAATTGAATAGACAAATAAGTAGCGGGAAAAATTACTTTTATCTTTACATAATTGAAAACGCATATGCTATAATGAAATTTGGAAAGGTTTTCATCCTAATAAAAAAATCCAATTATGACTTAATTTTGCACTTTCATATAGTATAAAATACCTATAGAGAAGAAGTGGTATGCTCAGTCATGCATAGTCTCTACGCATACTTTGCCATACGCTTCTAATGCATACCGATCGTTTCTCTGCTTAGATTCCGGGCAAAAAAGGTAACCCCCAGCAGGCAGAAAACTGACGTACAGCAAGAATTCCCAGAAAATAAGTCTTACAAAAATTGAGGCCAAAATCGCTGTATAATAAAATCTTTAACCGCTAAAAGTAATTCTCTCATCTCCGGTCTCCGATCCAGGGATAATTACATCGTCACGATTAACTCGTCAGCGCGAGAAGCCCCCGAAACCAAGGTGACGACGCAGTCCCTCGCGCGGCCGTTATATAGAAAAGCTCTCGCGTTCTCTCCCTCTCGGTTCTCTCAGCGTCGACCGGAAGTTAATTCGATCCCAGGCCAATTAAGCCGGATATAACGCTCCCCCAACGGGAAATCGCTTGCCTCTCCGCTACTCTCTTCCCACCCTCCCTCTCTCTCTCTTTTGCCGATAAATATGAGCCAGAGGTAGAGACAGTGACGAGCTGCGGCAGCACAGCGCCGAGGCTTCGACTTTGATAGTCGGAGAATCCGGGATTTCGGGCTCGCGAGCTAATAGGATTTCGACGTTTACATCGATGATTGATACTGTGGCGCGCACTCGCGCGTAGCGTTTTGTGTGTACACTTTGGAAGGCTGTGCACTGCAGATAAACACATATACGCGCAGCTCGCGCGTGCAAGAGCTGTGTGAGAGGAGGCATGAGAGCGGCAGGGGAACGATTAATGTATTTCGGATTTGTGAGAGGGCGCGGAGGAATTTACGCGCGCCATGCGAATATCATAGCTGAGTTCGCGCGTGCAAGGCGACGTTTCTCTCCTCGAGCTTGCGTCGATATGTCTATAACTAAAGTTATTGTTGCTATTGTAGCTTAGCCTCTTGCAGTTAATAGTTCTGATGGACTAGTATTTGATAACGACAGCATGTCACGATTACTGTGAATCAATTCCACAGTGCTTGTGAAGCAATGATTCTTGTTTTATCAAAAACATTTTATTATCATATGGAACGAAATGCTATAACTTGGTTTAAAATCGATAAAAATGTAGATCCTCTTCATTTTTTACTTAGTTTTGAATATGTGAAAGCAACGTTTTTAGTGAATTTTAAATCATCGAGAAATAAAAACAAGTGTTACATTTTTTAAAGTTTTAAACGTTTGAAAACTTTTTTTAACTTCGAGAATAAATTTACAGAAAAACAGCTAATGGGACCCTTTCAAAGCCAGATTATGAGTAATATAATATAAGTATTATAAAACAGTTCAATGTAAAGTTAATTATGTGCGGCGTTACTCACGAATGTCGTACTTCATAATCCAGCTTCTCGACCCAAATTAACATTTCAAATACGAATTTAACTGCGGCATTACGCGTAAAATACCTGGTTTCGCTTTATATTAACTAAAGAGTGAAAATTCAAGATATACCGAAATTAAACTTCGTCATACCCATCATATCTCCGATGCCACACTTCCATTTTTAGCTCTACTATATCAGTGCAAGTACAAGGGAAAAAATTCATTTTTTAAAAAGATGCAACAGCGTGTGTCGTGCAAGTAAAGAGAGAAGATCCTCATTAACGTGCGTGCACTCATCAAAGCGACACCCAAAGCTTTCATTTTGCGAACGAACAGGAATTACATGCGCTAGCTTCGTGATCGTTGCAAGGGTCAGATGCACGCTCATGTACATTAAAAGAATCAAAAGTCAAACGTCTCGTCTAATTATAAAAAATACTCACAGGAGTCACGTTGCGGCTTTGGCAAGCTCTTGGCCCTTCGCCTCGATTACCAGAAATATAAACGAAACTTTTACCGGTGCATCTTAAAGGGAGCTACGAAATGAAGTGGGCAATTTATCTTTCCCATTTATTCCCGAGTGTTTTCCGTTTTTCTTTTCCACTCTCGTTTTCGTCCTTTAGCTCCGACGTATCCTAATACTACTCGGTGCCGCACCCCTTAAATATTTTTTCTTCTTTTTATCCTCGTGCAGGTTTGTCTCTTTTTCCTTTTCTTCGTATTTCTCATTATCTTCCGGGGCAAGAGCGAGCGTCCTGGCATTTAATTATTCACTCTTGCACTCTCTATCTCTCTCTCTCCCCCTCTCTCGAAAAAGAACGAAGAAGTTCTCGTAATTAAAATCCACGCGCCCTGAACTTGAAAAGCCTCAGCTTTGAATTGCGCAAAGTGATCCACTCGAAGATAACGCAAAATTATACGACAGGAGGAGCAATGGAAATTATTTTTCGAGATAATGAATTATGAAGCTTATTATTATTCAAAAGTTCAAGCTAATTGATTGTAAATGAACCATGGAAATATATTGTTTTGGTAAATGCAATTATTGAAACTTTAAATGTATATTTGAAAAGAGAGAGCAACTACTTTATAATAATTATCTGATACATGTCTACTTGCATCAGCATTTGATGAGTGTCTAAAATGAAAAGAAAATTCACACTTTCAATTATTTTGGAACTCTATGTTTGCGTGACCAAAACGTCCACAAGTTCGCCTTTACGCTCATCGTGACGTGATCTTTCTTTTTTCAACTAATTGAACTTAGAGCGATGGCTGTGGACCCGAAAATGATAAAAATTTTCACGCTCACGGTCAAAGAACACAGAGCTTTTTCGCTCAGCGTTCACTTATAACGTGACAAAAATACAACAAATCTAATAAAACACTATTATTTATAGAAGCGATTGAACTAAAAGTTTATATACTTTAATCATAACGGAACATATATATTGCAATTTTAGGAATATCATTTATTCTAAAATGTAAAAATAGTAATTGTGTTAATTTTGCTTCACTGTTGTAAATAAAGTAATATTGATGTTGTATATAAATACACGTCCATGACTTCATGAATTTTAATGAAAAAGAAAATATCTAGGAGAAGAAGCAGCAGCATATTCAGAATATTAAAAGGTTTGCGAACCAAAAGACTACTAACTAAAAACTCTTCGATCGTTTATTTTGTAAAAAAAGGCCATTGCTTGATTAAAAAATCAATTATTATATTATTTCTCATTAAAAAATCAAAACTTTCCTCTTCAGTACAGTAGTTTTAAGAAGGAATGAATATATAACTTATTTAAAAAATAATTTTTCAGATTAAAAATTTTAAGCTTGCTTAACAATATAAGCTATCTTGATACTACTAATATTTTGGAGTTTTAATTACATCATGAAAATCTCATTAAACTTACATTAGAATACTGTTCTTTCCGTTAGTATTCTCTCCAAACACCTTTACGTAATTATCCATTTACACTAATTAAATCCTCTACTCCCTCTCTGACCCTCTCTCTCCCTCACTCTTCCTCGCTCTTTTTCTCTACTCTCTCTCCCCCTCTCTCTCTCTCTCTCTCTTTCGCTCACTGCTTCTCTTATTCTTTGTTTCACTCACTGTTTCACTGTCCCACGTGAAGAACGATACGATATATAAGAGAATGATGCGTGTCAAGACGAGAGCTTGCGCTGCGATCACTCCATTTGTCCTGCGCGCGTCGGGATGTGACGCCCGAGCGGAAGCTAATTTTGATAAGTGTTCCGGCGGCGTACAGAGCGCCGAGCGATTTCTCAAGACGCGTGAACTGCTCCGATCCGAGAAAAGAGTGCCGACAGAGAAAAAATGCCGCCAGCAGCAGGAGAAGAGTAAACTGTGCCACTCGAGGAGAATATTGCGACGGACGAAGAGCGAAAGCGAACGGCTCGGATAAATGAAATTTTTCCCGACGACACTGCGCAAATGAACGGGAGTGCGAGTGGCGAAAAAATGTTGTTCCCTTCACCGTGAAAAACTGGATCTATTACGGGTTCTCGTGAGCGAGTACAATGACGAACCGTTGTTGATGTAGTAACGGAGTTTTGCGAGTCGTAAATAATTTTCGTTTGGTTTCGCTTTTTCGCGAGAATCATTTCATTTGATGTCGTTTGAATAATTAATCATGACATTTTCTTGTCCCATGACAAACTTAAGTGTTGTTTCAGTTTATTATGGAGACCTGGTTTACTCAGATACTGAGGTTACATTTACATTAAAGATAAAATGGATTTCCATAGAAATTTTACAAGATTTTTGACAAAATAAATCAATTCTCGTAATAATGGTAGTGCTTCAAAATAGTATACAAGAGTAACTATATAACGTTCCCCAAGGTAGTAAAGTCGTTCTTAACTTCCAACTTAACATTTTTAGCGTTAATAAGTGAAGAAGTATAATGTTACATTATAAAAACTTTTACTTCTTAAATCACAAATTGACTAATAATCGCTCATAAAATACAAGAAAACGTGTCATTAAGCTAATTGAATACACAATAACCCGTAATTTAACTTGCCGAAAGAAAAAGCTAAAAGCCGGTAGGTGGCATGGAATGGATGATTCGCGTTGCGCGCAAAAAGATTATGGCGGATAAAAAGCGTAGTTTATGAGAGGAAAGTCGTCGGGCCCGGTCGAAGTGAGAAAAACGGTGAGCGCAGGCGCACGAGAACCGAAGAGGGGGGCAAAAGGGGTGAATGTAAAAACAAGCTAAACGCGAAAGGTAACGATACAAAGTGGATTGGGAAAAACGAGTTACGAGGAGTGCGCGTAAGCTCGCGCGTGCGCGCAGAACGAAAAAACGCGAGATAATGCACGCCGCTGGAAGAAGAAGCAGGCGCGTTGGGTGAAAAGGAATGAGAAAAATCGAAGAGAGCAAGTGTTGAAAGATAAAGGAGGCAGCGCAGGCGTGCGAGAGAGGAAGAAGGAGGAAAGAAATAGGGTCAGTGCAGATCCGGTTGATAGGGTAGAGAGCAAAGTGCAGCGTGATTGGCTCCACTGTATCTTTAGCCTCGATCAACTATCCAGCCGAATTCTTTGACTTTTTAGCCCTAGTTTTATGATTTATCTTGTTGTAGAGACTTTCTTTAAAGGCAGAATGATACCGTTTGAAATACTAGAGGGCCATTCATCAAAAGAAAACCTTCATGCAACTATATGATATATTTTGTTTTGATTTTTTATTTATTATACGTGTCAGCGATATTTCAGATTTATTTAATGTAAAGTAATACTTTAGTCGCCAATAATTTACAATATTTTCATCGTTCACTAAAATTTTATTTATTTATCAAGAAAATAAAGTTGACCGACGTTTTTTATCCTATACATCGGCTTATTCAATATTCTAATCTTGATATTTATTCGTAAGCTTTTATCGGGACACATTCTACTTGTCTTGCGTAGATAACCAATTCAATATAAACCTCCAGGATGATCTTTTATTAATACAAAGCTTTCCCCTGAGAATATAAAGTATATTCATGTTATGGCAAGGTAAATCAAAAAATATTTAGAAATGATAAACTATAAGCTTATTGAGAACTTTTGCCCATTTGACAGATGTCCAATATTAAAGAACGCTCACTTTATTAAAGCCGATATTTCCTGAATTTTTTTCTGTTCAATGTGTGGAACGAATTTCAAAAGAGATTCTAACGAGTTATGCAATAAAAAAAAAAGAGTGACAGAATTTCAATGAGAGAGCTATCAAAAAACGTTTCCCAACGTTTTGAAAAATTCTTTAATTATATAAACCGACGCAACTTCTATATGATTTTCAAAAGCCATAAAAACTATTCCTCGAAAAAAAATGTTCGAATTTCAAAAGTGAAGTATGCTAAACTTGCATTTTCCATTATTTTTCCTCATTCGAACGAGGAAACTTCAACCCCCTTGAGCTATACGCGCACACTACTCTCAAGAATATAATTCAATCGCTTCACAGCCGCACCACACACTCCTACTCCTCCCCAAGTGAATCCGCCTCCTTCTCCATCTCGCATTAGTCTATCACGTCCCTCTCGCTAAAAGCCTCTGGCGAAGTAATAACCGCAGACGTATATACCTATACACATCTCAACTACGTCTATGTATATATATCAAACATTTGACGTTTCTATCTCTTTCGCAGGAACTCGAGCGAAGCTACACACTGTCGACGCCCGGCGACGGAGGCAGTCCAGTTTGCTGTCCACCACCGTGCAGTCCACCGCCTGCGCCCGCAGCCTACATATCCAGCGCCAGGGCATCCTCGTCGCGCAAGCTCGCCAACGCTGGCACGGGCGCTGGAGCCACGTCGCCGGAGCGCGATCCCCTCGGGAGGCTGCTCAGGTAAGCGAGACGGAGCTTGGCTGTATACTGCGCGTGCGCTCGGTGCCAGAACAGCGCACTGATTTCGATATCTTTTATTTAGCCGTGCCAGGGATATAAAATTTCGGGGATCTAGTGTGTCACGAGCGTCGTGGGACATGTCCTCCGAGATAGTGTAGAGGGATTCTTTTTTTAAACTCTGCTTAAATGAAAAAGACACTTGACTACAGAATCCCGACGTTTCATTCAACAGTTAAATTAATGAGGGCCGGCATTAATTTAGTCGCACCACTTAATTTCCGAAAGTAGATAAGAGTCGGATATGGTCTGACGTTAACATTCAGATTTGCGCTTGCATTTCGCTTTTTTGCCACTTTATTCTGGATTAGTTGAAATTTAAATGTCTTTTCACGCCCTTAATTACTAAATTTTAATCGTTGCTATTCATTGATTCACACTACAAACTCTTTAGACTTTTTAATTTACGGCTGATAAATAACGATTGTGAGCGTTGTTATCGAAAAGTTCAGATGAATGCTATATCAATACCTCGAAAGCAACGCAACGCAAATTATTCTGGATGAAACGGAATCATATATACGAGCGTCACAGGATGTCTCATTATAGCACTATCCTAATGCAAACTTAAGCTCCTAACGCGTTCGAAACGTGATTTACTGCCGTATACTCGCACACGCAGGCGCGGATCGCGCATGATTAATGTGCTCTATACCAACTAAGCATTCGATAACATCACACTCCCTCTGTCGCAGATACTTGAAAACATTCTACCGGGAGCTCGGCACGAGGGATCCACCCCATCTGCCGCAATGGGCCTCACCTCTGCCTCCGGGTACACTATGCCCGGCGCACTTCCAGCCACACCTGCAGATCGTCCACAAGAGCGAGCAGGAACACCGGCTGGAGAATATCAAGATGGACCAGATTTTTGCACCGGTTAGGGTGAGATTTGTAACGCTTTGTTATTCCTTGGTTTCTCCGTTTTATTGAGTTCGCTGATAATGTTGATTACCTCGTAGATGTAGATGTTTAGAAATGTAGTAACCTATTATTGTTATACTTGTTATTATGTTATCTCTTAATTTAAACATAATTAGTTTTAATATATTATAATAAGTTTCGTAAAGTAAATTCTCTTTTCTCCAATAGCATTAGCTGTTTCAAGTTTCATTGATCGTAGGTACTGCCTGATAAACGAATTTTATTCATTTAAATTGGTGAATTATACTTGAAAGTATCAAACACATTTTATAATTTTATTTCAGAATATTTTAATTGCAAGTGCATCCATGGTTATACAATACATTCCTGTGTACATTTAAAATTGGCTCTATTTATATCTTCTGATAACAATAAAATTAGAAATTCTGTAATCACTTATTATATTGAATTGTTATTGTGATAATATAATTGTATAGAAAAAATTTTTTTAATATAAATAAGTGGAACTAAAGAAAGGAAAAACATGATCAAAAAAAGTGTAATCTTTTATTCATGAAATTCTTTAAAACTCCCTTTTAACCTAAAAAGTTTTAGTATTTTATATTTTACATAATAACAGAAAAAAATATGCAAAACGAGTTATACAATACATCTTCATTAAAAGCTTCATGGAAAAATATTGTTTTTTCTTTTCATTGTAACATAAAATACGAGTCGTAAGTCTGATTGGGGTACAATAACAATACTAACTCTAATATTACGGTATTTATAAACATATTTTGTAGCTTTCTCTTTTTAATAAGCTCTACAGCCTTCACATGAAAATGATAATATTTTAAATAATGAAATATCAAATTTTAGATTTGAAAAGCTTAAATTCAATCAATCTTATATTTCATATAATTCTCATCAATATCACTCTATTGTATAAAATTCTGAATTTTAAGATTAATAATTCTAATTATTTTTTAATTGCGAAACTAACAGTAATATAGTAGTAGTACGTATGGTTGTAGTGCTCGTATACTTGTTTAAGCCTCAGGATTGTTTTCTCAGGTTCTTTGCATAATAGCATCAAGTTTCTTTATATTTCTGTGCTGAATTTTCTGCAATGCGAAGCACGCTCATTTCTCTGAAGTTACGGTAGTTTAAATTCCACTTCAAATTATAAATTACCATGGCTGAAAGAGATATAAAGAGCAGAACCGTTGCTTTAAAAAACTCTATCACAGCAATATACAATTGTATTAGACGTACAGCTGGAACTTCGGGTACCTGTAAATATAATAAAGAAATAATGAAACATAATTTTGAATAGATACAAAGCGTATAAATTTATTTTATATTTATAAAAAAGTTTTGCCAATAACTAAGTTATATATGCATTGGTACGGTACTTCTATACCTAATTGAGAAAGAAAAAAAGAAAACTTTAAAACTTAAATACAAAAAATTTAATCCCCTTACTTGGTAGGAAAGATAGGAAAGATGAAAGAAAAAAATTGACGTCAAAGTTTTGAAAGTGCAAAACACGATGGCGTTTATTTCTACAGAAACAACCTGTCTGAAAACTTCGCTGCAGACATAATTGCATAAGGCGACAGAAATACGTGATTGACGTAAATTTTCTATTTTAATATCAAAAGTACATCCAATGCGAAACACGTAACTTTAGCGGAAATAGTTTTCTCTGATCAACTGTAAATATTTAATTTATTCAAATAAATTCAAAATGAAAAACTTGAAAGCTTTTCAAAATACAAAAATTTTCCAACTCATAATTCACAAACTCCCATGAAAAATTAAAATCCAGTTCACGTCTCCTCTCAAAAATTGTCAAAGCCAGTATGTATGTATGTGCTCACGAAAACAACTCGCGGCACAATCGACGCAGTATATAGATATATTTATAGCTCATTCAAAAATCTTTAACCCGCGCGAACTTCGGATGTGATTTATACAAGATCCCAAAGTCCCGACGAGAGGGCTGTACCACCAGCGTATATTCTCTCTCTCTCTCTCTCTCTCCCGCGGCCGCCCCCACGAAGAAACTCAGGCGCTCGCGCGCGTGGTGCTGTTACTCTTGGCGCGGCACAATCCCCAATAGTATAAACTTAACTCCGTACGGCACACGCCAGCTGGCGCGCGCTCCACATCCTTTTCGAGATTTCAGTTTCCCAAGCCGTAAGAAAGCGCGCCCCCCGCGCACTATATGCGTTATATACCTGTGTGTATGTATATATATAACTAACGGTGCAATGGGCGCACACACACACACATATATATATCTACATTCGCCGAGTGTGCGCTGAAATATTTTCTCGCGAAACTCGTACGCCGCCGCTCAGCCCCGGATAATTTTATTTACTTTGACAGACGTGTCCTAGCCCCTCTATATCGCGAGGATATTATTTTCTGAATAATTAAAGCTGAAATTTTCGCGAAAGTTATAACCGTGAGCAGAAAATTTCATCGTATTTTCGTTTTATAAATAAACACTTAACGATTATAAAAGCTGGAGTTGAATAGTGAGTGTAATTTTAAAAGAAAATTGTGGAAAAGTTGTCAAATTTCGTATTCTTTTCCACATCTAATTGGTTTCGTAAAATAAGTACTTTTGCCATGTAATTTTTTCCTTCTTTACCTTTTTTTCGCTTATAGTGTATACCTATATTATAACAATCGTAAAATTTTGGTAAAAAAACTTTTTCCTAGTTTTCCAGTGCTCTTCCTCACTGAATATCTTACATCAAATCTTGTTTCACTCGAAGCCTTACTAAAATATAAAATACCACTGATTCAGAAGAAAAGAAACTAAAATATTCATTTCCATCTCACAGAGTATAAACCATAACATAGATATGCGGCACAGTATCAATATAAAATCTCCTTTCCGATCGAAAAATGAAAAGAACAACTGCATGCGCTACATTTACTATGTCATAATGGAAAGAATACATCGTGCAGCGTCTTAGCGAACTTTGTTCGGCAACTTTTCCGCGTCTGAATTACGCAGATCGCACGCAAGGAAGATACATTCGTCGACGCCGAACTCGAAGACGAAGTAAACTCGAGGCGTCAGCCTTTCTCTGCGTGCAGTGTGTAGCTCGCGTGCACACTACACTTCCGCGAGACAGCACTAACCGCAAGGTAGCTCGAACTTTTCAATAAAAGGAAGAAGCTCGAGCCCGGAAGGCCCTTTGGGGGCAAAGCTAGATACAGAGAGAGAATGCCTGGCTCGAGTCTCTGCCGTTTGAGGTTTGTGTGTTGGTAGGACTTGTTTTCGGGGTTTCATAAAGAACTATTCAAATCAAGATGAAAAATTTATGGTATTATTTTAAACTTTGAATATAAAATATAATTATACATAGTTGTTTCTTGATTTAGTATATTTTTTTAACATTAACATTTGAATGCATACATACTTATAAATAATAAGGTGTAGAAAATAAAATAAATTTTTTATCAAAATATAGTGAAGTTTCATTACAAGTAACCTTTATTTCTTCATTCACTTTAATAAATATATTTATACTTGATAGATTTGTGCGTTAGAAAGTCGAATTAATACTTTTTATTTTATATTACTGACTAAACTATATCGTCTGTTTCTCACATTCCTACTCAAACAGATAAGTCGTAAAACTATTAACTCCTTTTTATTTTAATGCCATTCAATAGATAAACAAAATACTTGCAAAACCTATTTCGAACTTTATCACCGAAAGCTTTGGACTAGAATTTGTATTTAAAATGTTCGTGTACACTACCTAAAGATTTGTCTGTTATAGTCCAAGCATTAATTTTTTACAATATACAAAACCAATATTTACAATATACTAAATTTCTAAATATGATTTAAATGGTACTCAACTATTCACAGCTTTTAATTTAATCTTTTCGCCAATAAATTACTTAAAAATTAGTAAATATTCCAAGCAAAAACTAATTATAGAACACTAATTGTTAACGATTCCTTTTTTGTATACTTGGAACAACAATTGTTTTCTATACAAATGATTTATATATATAATAATCTTATATAATGGCACTTTTTTTAGGAACTTTCAGAAACAGCTACAGAAATATAAAGATCTTTCATTCCTTTAATCGAAATGTAAATTACGCAACAGTAATTAAGGCAACGCCCCAATTATACTAAATATAGGAATTAAAAAATAATATAAAAATCTAACCTTATCATTAATACTATGTTAAACAAAATATGAGAATAGTTTCAAGGTAATTATTGAAATACTATACTACTACTACTACTACTACTACTACTACTACTACTACTACTACTACTACTACTACTACTACTACTACTACTGCTACTGCTACTGCTACTGCTACTGCTACTGCTACTCCTACTGCTACTGCTACTGCTACTGCTACTATACTATATGGCTACTTATTGAAATGAATATGCTTCGAGCAGCAATTTTAATTCATTGTTGGTAAAATATTGATAAATTAAAATAGCACACTCTTCAGGCAAGTTGCAGTATAAACAGGCTAAATCTAACGCTGATTCTAAAAATGATGGGTTTATTAAAGTATCTTCGAACATTCGTGTGACAAGATATCCAAAAATAGGAAAGTTATTATAGAACTCTGACGACAAAATAACAGACATCCACTGTTTACGACAGCGTAATGAACGTGCTATTGTGACGGCATTATCCAATATTAAATCAATAGCTAATGAGACGTTGTCGAGTTTCAATTTTTTCAAACGTATGTACTCATCTCGGCATTTGTCCTGAATATCGTGTACGACATCGTTTGAACATCTACCTGCTACGTGGTTACTTATAGCATCGTTGACCGGATCCTCTTCTCGTGTGAACTTTCTCAAACTCATGAGACGCAATCTTTCTACATGTTCAAGCAAAATGTTCACGTGACTGTTACTCGCGAGACATATTTCTATCGATGTTACGTCTACTTTGTTCGTACATGCGTCAACGTCGACACCGTATATAAGGAAAGCTCGCATCGCGCGTTTATTCTTATTATAGCAGGCTCGAAGCAATGGCGTAAATCCCGAATGCTCGCGAGCCTCAATGTTGGCGCCCGCTTTCATCAAAAAGCTTGTTAGCCTTCCGTAACAATCACCTGTTGAAGGAAAAAAAATGAAGTTGAAAAATCATCAGTGTATATGTACTGTAAATTTATATCAAATAATAACATTTTAAACAGCCCTGGTAGAAATCTTAAGCATTTTCTACCTATAAATTACGTGAAATTAAGTTAGATATCCGATGATAATTAGCGTTCAAGGTGACTAAAATATGCTTAAGGTGTAATAGAAATGTTTATCACAAATAATCTATTTTCGATGGCGGTGGTCGAGCTCAAACAGCTCTACAGTACCAAGCACGAGTTTTAAATAGTTAATAAGTTTTTAGCTACATTAGTCATTTTCTACCAGGTCATCAAATAAAAAAAAATGAAATACTTACTATCTGGCCTAATACGCGAATCAGTGCACAAATGCATTGGAGTTCTACCGGCTCTGTCTCTGACATTGGGATTGCTACCATGTAAGAGCAAGAGTCGGACGATATTATGCTGTAAAGATTTGCAAGCTACGTGCAGAGGTGTGTGATCCCAAAAAAAGCGCAAGAATCTAGTCTAGCACCCTTAGTTAACAACATTTTGGCCATTCGAAAACAACCATATTTCGCGGCCACGTGTAATGGTGATAAGAAATCATCCATAGTTTGCCGATTAACGTCAGCCCCAGCTTCTAGCAATGACACTGCCAGTATTATCCTATCATCGTCCATGGTAGCCAAATGTAATGGAGTGTACCCATAGCTATCCTCTGCGTTCACAGAGGCACTGTGCCTTAACAAGAGATTGACGACCTCGATATTCGAGAATATCACTGCAAAGTGCAGTGGAGAATATCGCGACCAGTGTCGCGTTACGCCTTTCGTCTTGATGTTCACATCGACACCGCGCTCAATAAACGCAGTTATGATTTGTGACGACTCACGCATACACGCAATATGAAAATGCGACAGCCCATTATCGTTCTCAGGGTTATCGGGCCAGTGTTGGTTTGATACATGGACAGCCAGCATTGTATCGACTACTTCCTCGCTGCCATCTACAATGGCGCAGTGCAAAGGCGTTTGACTATTTTTACTCATAATGCAGACATTTGCCCCGTAATCTAGTAATATTTTGACAATACTTAATTTTTTATAAGCTACATGTAGAGGAGTATATCCTCGATTACCTTCTGCTATTTGTATAATCTGAATATTAACGTCAACGGCATAACTAATAAAGGCTTTGACAACATCCTCAAGACCATTAATGCAAGTCAGGTGGAAATGTGTCAAATCTTGTATTCGATTTACTGGATTTTTACTATATGATTTCTGTGCTCGCAACATGCGGTTCGACAAATCGAAAATCCAATGTTTTTCTGCAATGAAGATAGGAGTTAAGTCCCTGGCGTTTTCTATGGTTACGTCGGCTCCGTATTCCAGCAATATCCTTGCTACTTCGTAGCGTTGAAATTCTGCAGCAAGATGCAAAGGTGTATAACCTGGCCAACAAGGACATGTTTTTGGAATAGTTACATCAACAGATATTGTTGCAGATCTGTAAATAGAACTTCTTTTAAATTACATTTACATCAATTAGAACCGAAAAAAATTTTATAAAATACTTAGATTAAAATAATTTATTTCACCCACTAACATGCATTTTTGAGACCGTAATAAAAATATAAACACATAAATTCATCTTACGTTATTAAGTGATGTATTAGTTCAGTATCCTTTGCTATACAAGCAAAATGCAACGTCGATAACTGTTCATTTCTGCTCATATCTGTTCCATAAAGATCTTTTTTTCTCTGATATATGGCGATGAATACTTCATCAGGTTCATACAAGCCAAGCGATTTATAAGCTGCTAAAAGTAATGGCGTAAATCCTTTTTCATTTAACTTATCTAGGAAATATTCATGATCTAACAAGAACGGAATTAGTTCGATATTACGAGATTCAATAGCTATGTGTAGTGCTGTATCAAGCATTGTATCATCTAGTTTTTCGAATAAAAAGCCGAAATCAACTAAAAACTTTGTGATACTCGATTCAAAATGAGTAAAGAGCGCTTTTGTCAAACAATACCAGAGCATGATGTGGAGTTTTTCAAATAACTCACTTAAATTGAAAGCAAAAATTACTATTAAATTTAGAAAGATATTTAAATAAGTTTTTCTTGTATTTAAAGACTTCGACGATCGTATTGATCTTCCAAACTGAACTGCTACGTAGCGGCGACTCAAGTGACCATATCCAGCAAAAATTGAGGTTCTTATAGAATACCCACCACTACTTTCCACCAATCAGATGAGATGTATATAACATGAAAGATGAAATTCCTTCGCGTTACTTTAAAATACTTGACCTGCAGTAACCTTGTCGAGTTTATTTATTTTCGGCCATAAACTCAATCCGTAAACCAAGAGAATTCAAGACAAACTTTAAAACCTTAGACCTCCTGTCGCTTTTCACAGAAGACCGCGAAAAAAGCTTACTGGAATGTGCGAACCTTTACGATTGTCACATTTCGAAACGATCGAGTACCGTAAACCGGAAAATTACTATACTTCTATTTCCCTTCTTTTCTTCTTCTTCATCTCGGCTTATATAGGGATGAAACTTAAAAGTGAAAGCCGCCTCTATAACGCATATAAAACTATGAGCGCAGGCCAAAGAGTCTTACGCCTAGTATAGTTGCACGTCTGGAACCTTAATGGGGAAGTGTCGAGAGAATTATGAGCCCGAAATGGTCAAGCCGCTCTACCGAAGAATGGTGGACCCATCCTTGATCATGCTGTTTCCAATGAATAGGACCAATATTTCCTTTGAACCTTGAAGATACAATAGATAGTACAGACAGTCGCGTCTAAGGCAAGTTGCTGCAGAGTCCAAATAGCTTGATATGGAGAGCTTGTTAGACTGTATGTTAGCGTACAGAGATTGAAGAGTTTGATCGGTTGATTTTCAGCAGATCTCCACAAAACTTGCTGAAATCTTTGATCCTCAGGGGCGATAAGAATCTGACGAAATATCTTTTGGATATCTGCAGAAAATACAAAGCAATACATGCGCCAGCGAGAGATTATAACAGAAATATTTGCCTGCAATTTTGGTCCTGTATGCAAGCAGTTATTAATCTTGAGTCCATGGCGAAGCTTTACGGATCCATTAAAGACGACTCGCAATTTAGTTGTCTCCCCGGTGGTCTTCAATACGCCATGATGAGGCAGTTGAAAAGAGCATGGTGCTCGAAAGTCATCCAGGGGCGCTTCGACCATGTGTCCAAGTGCACCATACTCGTCGATAAATTTCACGTAGGCTCATGAAATTGAGGTTGATCTTTGAAACGTGCTTCCATTTGGTTGAACATAGATCGAGCAACGAAATAAGAATCGCCTAACTTGTTGAGATTTGATTTCATAGGTAGTTTCAAAACATACCTTCCATCATCATTCCGGTAATATTTTGAGGCGAAATGACGTTCACAGGCTGCTTCGTCAGCGCTGAGTGGCGAGAGATCAGCAGGTACCTCTTCCTGATAACAAAAACATTCCAAGAGTAATGAGAGATCACTGGCAAAGAGCCGTGGATGATCCAACCTAATTCCGTATCTTGGGCAATAATCTGATTATTACTGCTTTCCCGCAGTCCTTACTTTATGATGCGAATGTAAACGTCAATGCCAAGAGTCAGATCGATTGGGTCGGATGACTCAGGATGCGGATCAGTTGGGCAGACGTCTTTAAACAATGAGAAACCTTCAGGAAACACCTGTGGAGAGGGCAAATAAGTGAGACGTGGCAAGATAAAGGCTTTAAATTTACATTGCATAAAATTGTTAAAGCGCGATAACACAATCACATTCGCCTGCGTTCTGTCCGTTCCACACGGGGCCTGCTCTAAATATAGGCAAGAAGGCTGATTGGCGTGGCACGCGAAGACGTTGAGTCAGTGATTCGGTCATAAAGGAGACTTTGGAGCACGGATCGATGAGCGCCCGAGCATTAAGCGTACGTTGCTGCTGGGTAGATATACGTACTATAACTGTAGCTAGCAACTTATAACCGGCAGCTGCGACTGTGTGGCAGCTAGCGCCAGGGGCTTCCTTTTGATTCGGAGAGATTATTGTGGCATCTGCTTGGAGTGGCTATCGGGTCTGCGATGAAACAAGGAGATTGATTGGCAGACACTAATTTATGCAATAGAGTGTGATGGTGACCGTGGCAGAAACTGCAATTTTTCATTGAGCGACAATCTTTGTGGAGAGGTGTGGTCCCAAGCAGTTGAAGCAAAACCTTTTATCTGAAATGAAGTTGTAGCGATTATCGAGAGACTCAAAGCGAAACTTTTCACACGAGGCGATATAATGTTCTCCCTGACAAAATGAACACTTAAATGTCCTTTGCTTGGTCGTATTATGAGCAGTGACCTTATTCCCTGTAGCCTTTCGATTAACTTAACTTTGACCCCTAACAGAGTTCTCCGAGATAATAGGTGCCCTCTTCGGTTCAGATCGCTCTAATGCTTGAATTCTCGTCTTTAAGAATGAGTCCAACTCGTCCCACGTGATGGGCTCAGACGAATCTCCAATTGTTAGTTCCCAGGCACGTCGAGTTTTGGGGTCAAAACTTTACACTGTGATATAGTACAAAACGTCATGCATACACGAATAGAATTTTCCCATAAAAATTACCGTGAAATTTGCGGTAATCGAAGATCACCCGTCTTTTCTAGAAATTATTACGCACATTTCCTATAATTATTGCTGTAGCGTTAGAAAAATTTACTATCGGTACGTTAATTTTTACCGGAGCAGTCGGTAAATTTTGCCTCTAGTAAATTTTGCAGCGAAAGTAATATCAAAATTATAGGGACTCATAGGATTGTTTACCGGACTGTCACGGTCATTTTTACTGCTTTTTAGTACAAATTTTACTCTAATGTAAAAGGAATATCGAAAGCGCACATCGGTGGCGCTGCTAGTAGCGCCATCGGCGACTGTTATGATTTCAATGTAAATATAACCTATAAATGCAAATCATAGACTTTAAGATAAATTCGTTGTTTTATCTTTTTTCGTCAAATAAAAGGTAAAAAAATGTTGTAAAACACTCAAATTTTGAATAGCCACGGAAGCCACGGAAGCCACGGATTCAGAAGCCACGGAATAAAGCACAAATATGAAAGTAAATAGGTTAGTACGAATATTTTTGAAACCTAAAATTTTTACCGTGACATCACAGGAAATTTTCCGACGTGCACCGTACAAAGTTCCGGAATGTTCTGTGTTCCTCAGTTACCATACACACCGGTATGTTTTCCCGTGAATTTCGCGGTAGCTTTTACGGAAAAATTCTATCCGTGTATTATCTACTGGACGACCAAACACCTCTAAGGTTTCAATTGCCTTTCCATCTCGTAATCGTTTTAGCACGACATTCAGCTTTCAATGTTTCCAACTGAAAAAGAGAGTCGAGACATGAAAAAATTAAATTTCGCTTATTATCGTAGTGGTCACATAACCTCTTCCAGGTACGCGTATAATTCTCCGCTGCGATGGGAATGTTTTTAATCAAGTTTGCAGCTTCGCCCGATCAACCTTGCTTTAAGTAATGCAGACGGTCCACACTGTCTAACGTGGCATAGTTTACAACGAGAGCAGTAAACATGACCTTATAGTCTGACCAATCTGAGTAATGACCCGAGACCCGAGGAGGGTCGATGGGCGTCAGTTTACGTCGCACAGGCCGTTGCTGTCTAGCTGGGAGTGACTGCGGAGCAGTGGGCTTGAGCGCTAAGAGGGCGTCTGCGTATTTCACCCGTTCATCTAAATAAACTTCTTCAGCGCTTTGCATGGATTTTATTTTGAAGTAATCGAGACTCGCATGGTCCTTTGTTTTGATGTCCATGACCCTATGACGGTTCATGATGTCACTCCATTTGTTATCCAAGCCCAGTAATCGGGTTTCCAATAATCCTTGAGTCGACCCTTTCTTTTTTGCATTGACAAGGTATCGTGACATTAAATCTATGTCATCTTCTTGCTGAGAGATGAGTTCTTCCATCGCGATATTAGAGAGCACAAGATGCCAGTTCGAGAGAGCGGGCGAGCAGGTAACGAGATCGCACGATATAGGCAACACCGCGACAGAGAGAGAGAGAAGGTTGGTAAACAAACACTTCTCGATGTTCGCCCCGCGATTGACACATATACACGACAAACTAAGCACTTTCCAGCGATACAGTTTCGATGCTCTAAGCAGTGCCGAAATATAATTTTGCATAAAAATTGCAACATAAAAATTGCGATAACTTCACTACACTTGCACAGAACACTGTACGAATTGGATGATGAGTTTCTTTGAGTTTTTATTTAGAAAGTTGAAGTTCGCAACACCTGCCTTATTACGCTGTACCCAGAGTTGGAGTGATGTACCTTTTGATTGGAGTCGCCACTTAAACTCCAGAATCCAGTATTCAACGAGCCAATATCCGGCTCGAAGGACCAGCAATTGTATCGAGATTTTTCTGATGAGAGTTGGACGGTGAAGAATTTGGACTCGTAGTTTAGAGCAAGTTTCAGCAATAAAGTCAAGATCTATACTCTTTAGTTAAATTGACTATTTATTTAAATGTATTAATCACGCTAGTTTGGCTATATGTGTACAAACGAATAATTCTGGAAGGTAAGGTGTAAGTTTGTCGTGTTTATAGCGAAGGTATGTGTTACCGCGGTTGCGTTCGACAGGAGACTGACTCTGGGAGCCTTTGAAAATAGGATAGTTCTAAATGTATGTGAGCGAACGAAAGTGTGCGTGTGTATATGTTAGTGCGTATCTTGTCAAGTGTACATTCAAAATTCTTTTCTTCCCTGATAATCCGGAACACAAACATTGTCAGTTGTTCCCGATTTGACCTTGAAATGACCTTGAAACGACCTATAGAAATGACATGATACGGGCATATTGACCTCGAATTCGATATCAGTGACCCCAGAAACCTATGAATATCATATTTAAGATCCACACATCCATTTTGAAGTTGAAACGTGCATATTTACAGCTTCAATACAAACTTTCTGTTTACAAACTTCAGAGATCAATTAGAGGTCAAAACTCGAAATTTTTTAAATAAATGTTATGTATTTTTCAACGTAGAATCTGAATCTGATTGAAACCAGAAGTTGTTTTTATATCGAACCGTTAGAGCATACCCGATTTACCTATAATATCTTAAATGTGAACAGGTGGTCTAGGACACCCGGTATATTTTTATAGATTTTTAATTATATTATTGCATTTCATATTGATATACGTATTATAAATAACAATTTCAAACACTTGTCGTTCTTTAATTAATTTATTTATAATAAGATTATAGAATTATTATACAATTACATATTCATATTATTTGTGATTTAATAGTGTTTTAATACGTCTAATTCTTATAATATTTAACTCTAAATTCATCCGAGTACTAATCATTGGTACATTCACAAGAATCTTTAACTGTTCCTTAAACAATAATTTTATTTAAAAAATTTTCTATGCGCTTATACCAACCTTGTACCATTTATATCTCATAATTTACGTTATACTTATATACACAGAACAAGGAAACTTTGGATGAGGGGTACTCACTCGTAAAAAATGAACGACCTCAATAGTGCCCCTTAAATTGTTTGATCAAAATGACTTATCAGGTGCTTTTTTTATCCACAGTTGAGCGACGGCTCGATCTCGGAAGCACCACGACGTGTGTCAGTTGAAGGCGGTCCTGGCAGCGGTCGCACGACACTCTGCCTACGACTGCTCTACCAGTGGGCAACTCAGGGCGATGGTCCGGCACTCGCTTTCATCGTGCCACTGCGCGAGCTGCGCGGTGGACCTCTTCTCACCTACCTGACGCGCGAACTGTTCCCACGCAACGGCGTCCTGGCCGAAGCAATCCAGCAAGTCTGGCGCACTTTACAGCTGCTCGAGGACCGCGTGCTTTTTGTCCTCGATGGCTATGACGAGTGTCCAGCCGGTAGAGCGTCCCTTGGTGATGCCGCCGACCTCCTCGAGGGTAGACTGTTTCCAGAGGCAAGGGTACTGGTCACGTGTTCGGCCAACGATGCCCCGACAATCGGTCCTCTTGTTCAGAGGAGACTCCACCTCGCCGGGCTGGAGTGGCCGCATGTCGAGAGGCTATGCGTCGCTTACTTCATTCACAACGACATGGCAGAGAAGGCCTGTGAGTTCCTTGAGGTGCTCAACGTACAGCCCCTTGGAGTCAGGCAGCTCGCCCAGCACCCCCTCGGATGGATAATGCTCTGCGTGCTTTATCAGGTGAATTCTTTTTATTTATAGACCCTAAAAAAGAACTGTAAATATTTTTCCTTTTCTGACCATCGAACTCTTCAATATTTGCGGAGCTTCGTAATTCATTCAGCTTTACTCTCAAAATTATACTATTAATCGTATAATGAACTTTTACTAACATACAACTTCATTTATCCAATAACGCAGGATTGCGGTAACTTGCCGTCGGAGATGAGTGCCTTGGTCCAAGCAGCCGTCAAATGCATCGTGAAGCGTAGCCTGGACCCACCGGTAGCACGCAACGAAGAGATACCTGGCCACTGTCGCAAGCGGCTCGAGGACTTTGGCAAGCTTGCGCTTGCAGCTCTGCGTGAAGGCCGCTGCTACTACACCGAAACCGAGCTCAGAACGCGGGGTGGTGGCCTCGAAATCGCCAAGCTCGGCTTCCTCAATAAAGGTACGCAATACGCTATTCTATTTTCTTTTGAGAATTGCTGATTTTCAGAGATAACGATATAATTTCAATTTTATGGACTATTTTGATGTTAAATTTAAAACTAGTTTTTAACCTCATTATCTAGTTGAATGATTTCGCATCTTTGTTTAACTCACACGATTCGTTTCGAATTACTTTCCATGACGTCTTTTGCTCTAAATTCGGTTTAGATAACACCTTATTCCGCAATCGACCAAACATCGCTAAAGTCCGCTAATTCTAGGTCTGGCATTCGCTCAACGACGCAAATCTGACCTTTACACGCCGATCCACCTATCCGTGGCCGAGTTCCTGGCGGCTTATTACCTCAGTTCTGTGGCTCAGTACGCGAACATACTGCGTCGCGAGCTTGAGGGTCTGCCGTCCGGCATCATTGGCCACCTGGCTGGCCTCCTCGGACCCAAGACCCACCTGGTACTGAACCAACTCTGCCCATTGGAGGTCCCTCCGCGGGCAATGTTCTCGCTACTGAAGGCTGCGGGCTCGTCTGACGGCAACGTGGCGGCGATTTGCCGGTTGGTGGGTGCGGGTCCGGGTTTTGGGCCGGCTCCGAACGAACGACCACCAGCGCCTCTCGTTCACACAGCGCCCCTCGAGCTTGAGGGCTGGGCAAGGATACTTGAAAGCTCGGCTTGCAGCCTCGAGGCACTCGAGGTCGTGTTCCAAGTCGAGCGGGGTTCCGATCCTAGGTACTTGGATGAATTCTTCGAGGCATTGGCAGGCAACGAAAGCGTCAAGTTGGTGAGGATCACGTCGCTACTGGGACAAGAGTTCCCCACAGACGAGGTGCTGAGGCTCGCTGAACACGTGAAGAACGTGCTGGGCAAGAAGAGGCTCAATGAATTCGAACTCGTCATCACCTGCCTCGAGGAGTCTGCTCACGATCGGTGAGTTTCTTTTCTTTCATTCATTTTCATAATTGAAATATGTTTGTTTCAAATCATGAATTATTGTATATACTACTGAAATCTGCTATTATCTTCCCAAAAGAAGAGAGGCTTTAATAACTAAATCGTTATTTTTAAACCAACGGTTAAAAAACTAATGAAGCTCGGCCTATAATTACTACACCATAGAACCGTGTTATTATGTAAAGAATTTCACCGATAAAAAATAAAATAGCAAAAGCTCGCAAGTTATCGCGTCAATCTTTCCCCACTATCCAACCGCCGAGCGCATTCAGCTCATGACCAGCATTCTTCAGAGGGAAAATCCCTAAGCTAACGCGTGGTCGTCATCTATGAACTGCTAATAAAAGCGCTTAAAATTTCATAACGTTGCGTGAGCTAAAAAAAGTAACGGGCGAGCGTAACGCTCCCCGGGAAAAAGGAATATTCACGCGGAGGAGCGGAAGGGGGATATGATACGTGTCCGAGGCGCCATCCAGCGGATCCCCGCTGTCTTCGCTGTTGCGAGGATGAATTATTGCGAGAGAGCGGCGCCGATCGAGCAAGCCGATATGAGCGACGACCCTCGCGACAAGAGGATATTTCCTGCTTCCCGCGTGTCCGCACCACCTCTCGCGGATCAGACCGCAATATACGAAGAGTCTTTCACGCGTGTATGTCTCGCTCTCTTGCTCTCTCGTCCTTTCATTATCTCTTTTCCCGTGAAAAGACCTTTTCTGCTTGGGAAACCGCGTGCCCGCGGGGATATGTATATCTATACGGGATATAAGCGGCATTGTGAAATTCCCGCACCTTGCTGGCGCTTTTCCTCCTTTTTAAAGCACTGAAAAACTTGCAGCGCGTTATTCAAGGAATGCTGGGCGTGCGCGCCGGCAAAGTTCGACGAATAACTGCTTTTTCGTTATTGCAAAATTAGTCCGGCTTGTTGGTAATTTTCGATTCACTGATTTCATTAATGTAAATTATATTAATTGCATACAGAAAAGGCCATAGGGCGATACACGATGCATGTAATTTAATCGGTGGAAATTAATTTTAATTAGTTGCACCTAAAAGCGTTTTAGTAATTTATCTTAATTATAAAGTAATCAATGGAAAATTCATAGTTACTGTAACTTTTACAGAAATTTTTTTATCTTTCGTGAGTATAATTATCAATAATACTAAGAATAATATTTCAATTTTCAAATAAGTTTAATGGTAGAAAATATTTATTTAATATCATTTTTCTTATCTACGTAAAGTAATTATCAGAGTAAATAGTAAAATGTATATCCAGATACTTTGTTTGATTAAATAAAAGTAGGTGTTATGGCTTACTTTAAATTGACTTGAATTTTATAAATGAAGAATATTATCAGAGCTATCAAATTAAATCATGCTGCTCCAGAAAGAAAAATCAAATTAAATCATAAACAGTTTAAAATTGATTCGAAAAAGTAAATTATTCACCATAAATAAACTGAAAAGCAAATAATGCGACGTACAACAAAACGAAATCACCTATTTATCGTACTCTCCACCTTCTTTCTCTCCTCTCCTATAGCAGCTCGCTCCGGCAGCTATATAGGCAACGTGAACTTTGTCGTGGGCAAACTCCATAAACTTTCGAGTCGAGTGCGCGAAGGCACTTGGGGGAAGAAGAGGGGGCGGAAGACTGCGAACACGCCGATGCTCTCCAAACCAAAAGTCTACCTCTATACGCGCCCAGGAGCCCAGCAAAGCCGTGCACACGCGTTTATTTATCCACGAGGGCAACGATTTATCGGCTTCAAAGCAAGGGAGAGAGAGATCGCGGATAAAACGCCCAGGAGAAAGAGATAAGGAACGAAAGGAAAGATCAGAAAGAGTTTGAAAGCGATCCAAGGCGAGTGTCTAGCGGTTGCGTAGACACGAAATCATGAACTTGTAATTAAATGTCTCGTGGGAACCAGGTTTGAAGAGACATGTGTGTCTGCGTACGCAGGTGGATTCTATATATACCAGACAAAGTTTGGCTTCATTCTAGGGGGGGGGGGGGCGAATGCCTTTGAAGAAGTCGCGTTCTTTTTTTAAATTTGACAAACAAATGAATTTTTTATAGAATGATTATTAAAATAATGATATGTATTTTGACGTTTGAGCAATATACTAATCAATTTCTCTTAGAAAACAGTCAGCACTCGTAATTTGCCCTTACGCATTGATCACAGAAACGACTTATACTATGAGAACAATCGAAATTATGTACACGAATTGATAATTCCGAACTAGATTACATATTAGATTCTTGTGAAATTAAATAATTAGAATCTCCGTTTTCATATAATGGCACTAGGATTAATATATGTAGTGATGCGGAAAAGTTACAGTCTATTTAAAAAAAAAAAATTTGCTCCACTATGAAAAGTACTATATATGTCAGCTTGAAAGAATCCCGTTGGAATTTTATAGAAATTTGTTACGGTATCCTGTAAACGGTAACTCAAATTTAGATATAGAATGAGGAACATTTCTTATCTATTCTCATTTAAGGAGGAATGGAAAAACTACGACACCTAAAAACAACTTAATAAGACCAAACGATTACCGTGATATCATAATTTTCTCCAGTATATAAGCTTCGTAGCTTTTTTATTCCCGCGTATTAATTGAAAATTAATTAACTTCATATAATAAAGATTAGAATAATATCAGTTTTCTATGGGTTTTCAAAATTTAATAACGGAGTTCTTTATAATAAATATCTATGACATTTGTATGGCGGACCTGACATTCGAAAAAACCGGATTCAACTTTAAAATGTACAAAATTTTAAAAATTGCAAAAAAATCGAAATTTTTTCCAAAAAATAAATTATCCCTTTTTCGAATCATTTAAATTATTTCTGGTAGTAGTATTTCAAGGAAAAGACTCTAAGTGTTTTTAGGTCGACTATATGAATAGATATGTCTTCATACATACTTCACGAAACAGGAAATAATTGGTATTCATCTTTAAATGAAATCATTAGTGATATTATTTTTAAATAAGTATAATTCAATTCTTCATATTATTTCAGAATTACGTATTGATATAACTGTATTTAAAAGAATACTATTATTATATATATTAAAGTCTTAAAAGCGCGAATTATGACAGTATCACCAAAGACAAGTGTATTGTCAGATAGTTAAAATCCCTGGCGCGACGCAGATAATACCGCCGGTAAGGGACTGAGACTTTAAGAGGGTTGGAAAAGAAAGAGACAAGCTAAGGACGAACAGTGCATCCCCGGAAAACAGAAAAGTGAGATTTCAAAAACTCCCATCGCGGTTCTTTCATTGTTGCCTAACGATTGTAGTTTGGATTAGCGTTTTCTTTTCATCCCCATGTTCTGACATTTACACCCACGTAATGTGAGTCAAAAAAAATATTTGACGAAAAAATAACTTTAAAATATTTTGTCAAATATTACTTATAATATTGCTTTTAGAATATCAAATAAAATAACAAAAATAATAGTAACACAACAAATTTCATAAAGCAAATAATAACTCAGTTAAACAAGTCATGTTTATACAAACTAAACCTACTTTTTAACATATATCGTTAATTTTTGTAACTTATATAATTTTATATTAAAAATAGAAATAGTAATATCATATAAGAATTTTTCTTGTATCAAATTGGTTTTTAAATAACAATAAATGTGGCTAGTAAAAATATCTATTCATCAAGGGAATCTAAATATTTATCATTATTTTTTCATTTACTTTAGTTCATTTTTAAATGTAGAACACCAGTAAATAAACAGTTAGCTAAGATAAATTGGCATGAGTTTGATGAACAAATAGCATTTGAATTTTCTTTTAAAAATATAGAGACAACAGCCAATGTCAATTTCGAAAAATCTTCATTGAATTGCTCAATGTATTTTCAGCAGAAGATTAAATGAACACATTAAATAGGAAAATCGAAAATAGTTTCGAAACTTTAAATCTCTGCTTTAAAACGCTTTTTCTGTAAAAGTTGTATACAAACTTTTGAAAGTTAATTCAACTTTCAAGACTAGTATACCCCTAAACTTGGAAATCAAAAGATAGAGTTTAAAAACCAAGGTAAAAGCATTAACAAATACATTAGATTGTTAGAAAGTAGAAAAATTATCTATAAAACTTGGATAACCGTACACGAATAATCTATGAAAAATATTAAACAACTAGGTATTACATATTTTCCGTCGAAATACTTATGAAGTACAGTGATGCAGTGTACAAGTTCCAAAATAAGTATACTTTGTAAATATAATTTTGACAGTAAAATAGGAGAGGCATATTTCTTTTTAGATTTAACATTTTATTTATAAGAAACCGTAAAGAAATTGAATTCAATATTATTATACAAATAATGACAAGTAGCTACAGCCCGCGTATAGTCAGACATTGACATTCGAAACTCCTTCCCCTTTATTAAAAGAGTATTTATAAACGTATAATATATTACTTATTACAAATCTATTTTTATAATTAATAACAACCTCAGTATCCAATTATATACGTCATTTGCAAAACTATTATTATTTTTACAACATCTGTCGTACTCTTATGTATCATTATAGAATTTATCAAAACCATTTATACAATATCTACTGATAATCATTCTATAGATGACAAACGAATTAATAGCGACAAAAACTAATGATTATCAAACAACGGAAGCACAATAATCGATTACATGTTTGCAGATTGGAATGCGTGGTGAGCGCGCTGTGCCGGGGTCTAGGCCAGGCGTCGAGTCAGCTATCGCGGCTGGTCCTGGATATGAACCTGTCAGGTGAGCAGGTGTCGCGTGTCTGTGCAGCCCTGCGTCACTGCAATCAGGTCCAGGCGCTACACTTGCCTCATCTCGGCTGTGGCTGCGAAGGCCTTGCCTCTGTCGCCGAGCTCCTCAAGGAACGACCGCTACTCGCACTCAATCTCGCCGGTAGTTGGGGCGCCAAGAACGAGGATCCCTCGAGTTCGGGGATCAGCATGGGTGAGTTTTGCGTGCCTTTATTATTTATTTTCAATTACGATTTTACAGAAGAGCAGAAATATATTCGAATGGTTTTGCCATTTTTATATATTATTTAACGTGCAATAACGTTATTAAGGTAAAATCCGAATTACCTAAGCTGTCATGTTTAAAGACACTTATAGTTCCTGTAAATTAAGCATAGACCGAGCTGGAACAGGAGACCTTCTAGTGACGAAACTAATATTCCACCGCTGGGCTATCGACACTATTTCCTTAAATTCACAAGAACGTTGGGAATCTGCTTTGAAATCGCTAATTAGTTCTTATAGATCCTTTTTCTCGAATAGTGTCCCTTCTATTGCCTATTATTTCTTATAAAATATGGACGCAAAGAAACCTAATCAATGAAATTAAATGTTTGCAATATTATTGATCATACAAAAATATGCGAAATCAGTTTTAATTTATTTAATTTGTAAATAAAAAAATGATTTTCATTTGCAAATCCCATCTACCAACATTTACTGGAAATTTAATAATGTAAAATTGAAATGAAAAATATATCAGCATATCGACGCGAGATTAAATAAATTTCTGAATATCGAATGTTGGAAAATGTATATTAAAGCTGTTACGGCAGGACAATTATTGACTCAACCGTTTGGAGGGTCACTCCCGAGTCTCCGGTCGGTGACACGACGTGTGGTAAGCCAGTCACGGATGATCGCGTCTGGTTAGCTCGGTAGTTGGACAAGGGTGTTCTAGCTTGTCTACTGGACGTTACTGGGTATAATTCCTTCTATTTTACTGAAAATAGCTTTTAAAAAAACATTATATATTTTGACACTTGTAAACAGTTCATAAACAATAATTGTTTCCGTTCAGTTATAAACAAAAAGTAGTGAAATACTAAAAAAATGAATCATATCCTATCTACTTTTACGTTATAATATATAAAATATAAAACGTCAAACAGAAAATAAAAAATGTTTCGTTCGTAAAAAGAAGTAATAGAGAAAATTCAAAGAATTACTGAAATAAAATTGTTGAATATTTAACAGAAAAATATTTCATAATTCTACGTCTAGTATATTCAGTGCATTTTAAATTGAGCTTTTATCATAAAAAAAAATAAATATGTTCAGTTAAAAAGTCCAACTAGTATCATATATTCTCTGAAATTTATTTATGTGCAACATAAAAGTATTGCCTCGTGTCAGTGGAAAATCTAACCAAAAGTACGTTTTGTGCAATATATTGAAGCAGCCGTCAAAACTTAGCGACAATCGCGATAAGAGTAAAACCTGTTACGATCACGCGAAAGTATATAGTACCGCGGGCTCTTTCACCGATATATATGCGAAACGCTATGCGCGCGTCCCTCGGGCAATTTCTACTGAACTTGCTACCGGAATTCTCACTCGTTACAGTGAATTTTACATTTTTCTCTGATTTTTTTATTTTCTTTCTAACCTATCGAGAATGTCCTTTTCGCAGTATAAAGAATGGTTTATTAACTTTTATTGGATAATATGATTACCGTATATCTTCGACTATAATTATGTAGGTTGAAACTAAGCAATTTAATAACAAATCATGCATCGTTATTAAATATAAAAAGCAAACGAAAAATGTTGAGAAACATATCAAGATATTTAAGAAAATACGAGGTAAACTACATTACTTTGTATTACTATTAATTATATCATCGGCGCGTCTGTACAATTATGAACTAATAAGACGCAAAGCCTAAAAACATGTTTTCAATTAGAGGTGGCACGATTTCAATAACAAAGGCAACTGCTATTGAGAGAATTTTATTTATGTTTTCATACTAACACAAAGAAACTTGGAATTCAATAAATTTCATACACTTTATCATAAAACGCGAAAATACGAAATAACAATTTTATTACTTCATATCCCTATCGTCATTGTTTTATATTCTTAAAACTTATTTTATTCAGGGTTTCTTTTCTCGCCGAAATACCTAAACTATTCTGAAAGTTTTATGTTAAGCTTTTAGCATGTCAGTGTCAGTTGAAGTAAAGGTATTTCTATTTAACAGCCCTACACATATACTTAAACATTATCTCCTGTTCTCTAGTTTGAAATAAGAATTTTTATAATTCGTATTTGTAATATAGATGTATCATTACTTGAATAAAAAAAGTATCATTCTCATACTTATTTTTAATGACATAACAAATATTATCCATTTTAATAAATTTTAGAGAACATTCTATTAAAGAACTTAATAATCACATAAATTATTTTCGAAATGGCCAATTCCACCAAAACATTTTAAAACGTGCAATGAACCGACATCCTTTTTTCCCCGTCTACTATAGTCCAGCTAGCTTTTCTTCATCTTTCTTCACTCAACTCGATTCACCACCGCCGCTACCACCATCACCACGACCGTCGTCGTTGTCGTCGTCGCCGGCGTCGTTCCCCCGCTTCATTGGGTTCCATTCACTTAACCGACCGCAAAGACGAATGAGAATCCCGATGACACCAACGACGCGTATATACGTCGGTCGAGCAAGTCAGACGAGCTGGCGCTGTATATATATATATATATATATATATGTAACCTTTGCGAAAGGTCTGCGCACCGGGGACGCAGATGGCATTTTCTGGTGAATCGAAGCCCCCACAGGGCGATTGACCGAATCTACTTTCCGACTACGGTAGTAGTGGTGGCAGCAGCAGCAGCAGCGAGTTTCGCGGATTGATTAGGGGGCTTGCGGAAATGCTCGTTCGGTTTTTCTTCATTTCGTTAGTTCGGGAGGTTGGATCGCTATCGGCTTTCGTGTAAGGGTGTAAGAAAATTGGTCGGTTTGGATTTAGAATAATGATTACAGGAAATTGAAGATAAAAGAAAGTATTGATTATAAAATACCGAAGTGAGTATCCCTGGAAATAGTTAGTAACAAATGAAAAGCTGGTTCTCATATTCTTTATAGACTGAAGTGAAATTTTCGTATGAAATATAGGTATACAAAAACGATATACAAAACCATTTTATCTCAATAAATCACGCTCTTTTCTTGAAACACCTTATAAAAAAAACTACTCGCGCAAGCGAATGAATAGATGGACTCGGGCGTTCTCGAAATAAAACATCTCATTAAGCTACTTCTTATATCTATAATTTCTACGAGATACGAGGATCCATCTTCTTCTTTTTCCTTTTTCGCGCAAGAACTTTCTCTTGACTCTTGAGCAAACCACTTCCATAATTATACATAAATTTCACTCCCCCTCCTACCTTCCTGCACCGCCTCGTCCTTTGTGTATAATTAGCAGAATTTATCGTTAGCTCGGTTCTCCGCAGCTAAAAGAGCAAAAAACGAGCACCTAGTTGTCGAAGCGCGATTGCCGCTCGAGCATTTGACGGCATAGCAGTTGTAGATCTACTTTAAATTGGAGTATAGCGAAGTCGAGTACGGGTGTGTGTACAATTAACAGCTTTACCCGGGAATTATCATCCAGCTTTTAATAAATTAGTCTGGTAATTTCAAAGTTCTTCTGTTTAACTTTACAGCGCTGAAGAAAACTTAAATTATTGCTTAACAATACTATAATCTTTCTGATTGGGGACGTTCAAGAAAAACTGATATAATTGAAAACGTATAACTGAGTAAGGCTAAAAAACTTTTGATATGTTGAAATAGCTCATTATTATTATAATTAATTAAAAATATTTAGCTCTCTTATATAAAGAGAACGACAAAAAATATATTTACTTCCCGAATCAACTGTAGACTATAGTTTTGTTAGGGTTCCCACTAGTTGCACGTGCCCTAGTTCCAAATAGACCTTCAACAATCGTAATTACGATTGTAATCACTTATTTACTTGCCATTTTTCTTATCTGTTTGAAATATATTACACATTTCTACTATTTAACGCTGTTATCTAATAAAAAGCAATATCTTTGCACACCTCTTACCCGCAACCATAGCAATTTTCAAATATGTGACAATATGTTCGCGTTATGTAAACAATAACAAGCAGCTGCCGCGTTTAATTAAAGCCAGCCGCGCTCTTAAATTAGCAATTGCCGCGCGGCTAATTGCTTATACGGACGCCCGCGCGCGAACTGTGGTCACCACCGTACGCGCGCGTCTGCTGCGCTCAAAATCCAAAGACAGCGGGGGCAATTTATTCGCGAGATGGCACAATTAAGGTTAATAAACCGACGTCGAGGAAAGAATAAGCCGGAAAATGATTGTCTTCTCTCCCCTTTTTCTTCTTTATACCCAGAGAAGAAGAGAGAAAAAACAGCAGGTACTGGTACGCGCGCAAGCTGCAAAGCCATTAGCCGAAAGGGGAAATGAAAGAAATATTCAGTTTGTTGCTCTTTTACCGAAGGAGCCAAGAAGGAACGCTTTGGCTCCGCTCGGTTATGGCCTTAATGTGGCTATTTAAATTACGCAGAGTGCTTTTACCATGCTGACCCTGCGGCTGGCTGCGCCGTATCGCTGTGGGCCGCGTTCAATCTGCTTAAACGTTTGGACAAAGAAAAGTTGGAGAGAAAAGGGGGAGATCTGTCGAATTTTCGCGTCTAGAGTCAGCGTTTTATTGCTACTGCTCTTCTTTAAGAAATCGAACGTTGAGTTTGTAAATGGGTATGCTAATTGAATTAGGGTAAAGCTTGCAATTTAATTTTCGCACGAGTTAATAAATGCTAGTAATTCATTTCATACTTGTTGAGGTATAACTTCTTAAGAACCTTTGAATTACTTATTTAATATTTTGCATTCCCAACTCTACTGTAACAACCATTTTATTAGCCCCAAGAATAAGATGAAACATGCATTTTATTCCCTTCTGTGATTTATTCCCTGTTCAACGATAATTAAAAATTATATATGCTCTGTGTTGTGAAATGTAATAATACATTATGTACTAAAGGAGTAAAATTGAAGATTGATTCTCTGGGGATGCAGTGATCACTCAAGGAAATGATTGACTTCAATCCTGTTTTAAATATAGTACTTTATTTCTGGATCCACTGATCCCAGATTCGAAGGAACCGGTAATCTGATACAAATATTACAATCTGAACAGTGTAGTGGCTATCGATTAAAGGAGATAATTTGAGCAGTATCGCACTAAATTTTCTGTCACTCAACCAAATTTTTATTCTAAAATCCAAATGAAAATAATTATTTAAATCAAATTAAGTTGAATATAAAAACAAAATAAATCATAAATAGGAAATTTGTAAAAAGTTACCGGTGATCTCAACGCTCCCGTTGGTTTTTAGAAACTCATTACTGTGAAGCTGATATGTGGAGCCGACCCCTTCGTCGTTTGTTGAATGAAGAATTATTTGGCAGAAGGGCTCTGTATACACCCGGAAGCGCTTTATGGAGAACATCGTGATCGTATATACGTATATGCTCACAAGTTCTGGAAATCCGAAAATTACGACAAAAGAACGAACACCGTTGGATTTTGAGATAACATTATTATATGATAAACATAGAGATATATGTACGTTACAGTTTTATCCTATTATGATTCACAGAGTATCCTTAAGCTAGCCGTTTTGAAAATCCTAGTATAGCTTAGTAAAATTCCCACTCTTCTTCTAAAACAGTACAGGTATGCTGCGTCAGCAAAAACTACTAGTCGCCTTAAGTCCGGATATACGATGTGTAAAGTAAAGTTACAAAAGTTGTAAATATAATGATAGTATATTTGGACTTTTCTAAATACCCGCGTTATACAAATGATTAATTATACTATATTAACTATTACTTATGATTAATTGAGAAATGAACTAAACTATTATTTATGATTATCGACTCTAGTTTACGTTTAACTAATAGCATCAAATGGAAATTTTTACTGCAAGTACATCAAAACGTTTTTCTGTTTTGAAATTTCTGAATAAAATAAATAATATTAAAATAGAAAACCATCATGTTTCATAATTTTTAATTATATATAATTTACAACTCGGTGTATATATATATATTTATATACTTACCGTAACAAAAGTTTCTTCATATTATATCCGTAATTAACATACTACAAACGTGAATTCGTTTAGAACTAAAAGTTACTCCCGGGAAATTTCATGCACGTTTCAGTGAAAGAGTATACAGTATACAGCTGCTTGTTAATTTGACGTAAACAAAATTCCATGAGCACGGGATGCATAAAGTAGCGACGCCCTCAGTCTCCCTTAGTAAAATTCACCCTCTCCTCACTCTCGGCGCCTCGCTCTCTCGCAAGCTTGCACTCGCTATAATTTCCCCGATGGAGAGCGATCCACTCATTGCAGTTGTCTACATATACCTGGTCTGCGCCTTTGACGACGGCATAATATTATCAATTAACCAGACACAAACCACAGTCTAGGAAGAGAGAGGGAGAGAGAGAGCGAGGAGAGAGATACAACGTTTCATTGTTGATCATCATCGCGTAGACGTTTTCTCGTAAAGCATGAGTGGCAGCTGGAGCCCCTCCGCGTGTGAGCGAACGCGCACATATACACAGAAACGGGAACTCTCGAAACAGAGATACACACGGCGAAATACCTCGGAAAGGACGAATTCGTGGTAGGTAGTAGCTAGCGAGAGAGAGAAACTCGTCCGACTTTGAACAAGGGGAAACGTGGTTTGACTGAAACTCGAGCCGCGAACTGCTGCTGCTGCTGCTTCTCCTCTCTCTGTGCCACACGTTTAACGGGTACACGACACCGGTACAGATGTAAGTGCGGCAGGTTTGCATTGCGCGCGCCCGCGCACACTCGCTCGCGTGTACTTAGCACTGCGCGTGTAATTCAGCAACTGCGCGCTGAGGGAAGGAGAGAGAGAGAGAGGAGCATACCCAGTCCCTGGAGACAACGTGTCTCTCGAGTTGAATAATTTGCGGCCAATTTCGCCATTCGTCGGCACGGTAATTGGCGGCGGTTAAGCGCCCGTCGATAACTTTCGTTTTGCCGGGGATTCCCCTCTTTCTTCCCCGATTCGCGAGAGGCGAAGGTATGTCAGACGTGTTTGCTCGAACAATGCCGGGCTTTGCTGCTGTTGATTTTACTATTGCAGTCTCGAGGAATTCATTTACTTTTGTAGTTTCAAATAACACTTGTTACGAGTAAAAATCGTTCCTCATTCATTGGCACTTAGCGTCATCAAACGTATATCTATTATATTCCATTGGATTAATTCATTACTCATCGTATAAATTAACATCGAATGAAAAATGGACGCTCTAAATTAATAAAGAATAATAAAATAGCAAAATTTATAACATTTTAAACTAGTATGTGTACACATTACTATAAACAATACTTTTTAAAAATATATTTAAAAAGACTAACATTTATTAAAAAATAATTCTCTCATCGCAGAAAGTTACGTAGATAATACGCTACTTTTCCAGTTCAACCATCTCAAAAATTAAAATGTTAACAAGCTAAAAGCTTTAAGGGAATGGAGAAACAAATAAGTACATATCTGTGGCTTCCCGAAATAACCGTATATCTGCACTTTTCATCATTTCATGAAAATCAAGTTTTTAGTTTCGCATCGGTGTTTAAAATCAAGACAAATAAGATTAAATGCAGCACTGCATATATAATTACTTTTTACCATGGTTACTGAACCAATATGAAAAATTTTAGTGTATAAGTTATATGGTTTTTCCAGTCTCAATGGCACTTCTATTGTTTCTCCAGTAACTTTTCATTCAACTTTTTTAATCGTTATAATAATCTAAATTCTTCGCTAATTTCTCAAGACTTGCGAGAGACCAATGTAATTACTTTTCTGAGTCTTAAATAATTGTACCATCCTTCCGAAATATTGAATAAAAATAGTGCAAATATATAGTTATTCCGGAAAATGCATTTATATTGTTTTTCCCGTCAAATTTTGTTCTGATTACATGATAGTAGAGGACTATTCAAAAGTACAGAAAATCACATAAAATCAATTTTCAAAAATTTGTCACCTATATGGTTATTTCAAGAAGCGAGAGATATAATATAGTAATATTTTGTTTTATACTGCAGAACTAAATCATTGCATTGGTTACATACAACAAATGGTTAGTCTAAAAATTTCATTTAAGAGGTATATAAATCGTTGTGATTCAAGAAGTTTTATTTAATAAATATTTTATAATTATTATGCTAAAAATTAAAATAATTATTAATCGTCGTTGATAAATCATATGCTATATTTTCTATTTTTTTCTCTTAAGTGTAATTAAAATCCTTTAAAATTTCTGTAGATTTAATCTAACATTTTATGTAACATAGTTCTATTTTAAATTCATCTCTGAGTTATTAAACTTAAAATAGAAAACTTATAAACCTCTACTTCAATACACGTTCTGTACATAAGAAATTCAGTCTATCTGGATTGGTTTATACTGATATACGCGCGATTATGTCAGCTCATATATCGTGACAGAGATTTTTTCTATCCTGACTTCTACCGTTGCGGATGTCACATAATAATTTTCTCTTACAAGTATCATCACATTTTGGCCTCACCGGAGAATTTCGATAGTAGTTTCTGAAAAAATAAAGAAAATTATATAAAATCTATTGACATTTAAAAATAAAGTTCTAAAAGTGCAAATTCTTGTACAATGTTGAAATTAATCTGCCATGGGACTATTTGAATTTTGATGTACTTGTGTAGTAGGTGAAGTACAAATTTTACCTGTAGTATTTGTCGAAAAGACTGTCATCCTCAACCAATCGACTATGAAGATCATCCCAACCCTGAGGTGTCAATGACGTCATTTTATAAGCTTTCGATGCGGTATATGCTTTATACCAAACAGGGTTATCATTGTGATTAGCTTCATCAAGATTCATTTTCCAAGTCTCGTGATCTATGATAGCCTAAACAAAAGCAATGATAAGAATAACATTTCTCAATCGGTGTACTATCATTATAGATCTTGTCTTACTCCTTTCGTCTCCGTATCGCTATCATCAACATAGTAGATACGGTAAGCCGGATTGACATTCTCCCATGGCGTAATCGATGGTGCAATATATCCAACACTCAAAGGTCTCGTGAAATTTTCGTTATCGTAAAACACTTCATATTCATCAAAATGAGTGTGTCCAAAAAATTGCGCCATAATCGTTGCTTCAAACCTAATAAAATATTCACACATAGAATAATGTCAGTGCTCAAAAATATACGCGTTATATTACCTATTGATGATGTCGTAGTAATTCTTAGACCAGACCTTGATACAATCGGGTTGACCGGGTGGTACATGTCCGATGATGTGCACCTTCTCCCCATTGGACTCGGCGGCTTCCAGCTCGCGAATTAACCAAGCGAGCTCGCCAGCTGGATCTGTACTGTTCTGCAACAACCAGAAGTTGTTCTTGCTGCAGTAGTTGCCGTTCACCGAGATGATTCTGAAGCCTGGCTTGACCGGGGCCGAGTAGAATGCACCGTGACGTATCGTCTCTGACGTGTCACTGGGCAGCCAACGACTCCATTCAGCGTCCAGCTGATTGTACAACCAGGACATGTTTTTATGGGGTGGCGCCGATGGTGGTGCATAGCTGTTATGTTTATTACACGTTTTATTTATTTATATATTTATAAATCAAGAATCGTCATATAATCGATCCTTTCTAATTTCAAAAATTTTAGGTATACTATTAAATTATGTCTTATCGTTGAAAAAAAAGCAGTACCTATCGACTGGGCAACTCTCGTGATTTCCAACTGAAGGGAAAATTGGGATTCCCTTGAAATATTTAGCCATCAGTGCCGCTGACACCTTTAAATTCTTGAGATTTTCTTCTTTCGTCTGGTTCCATACGTCGTGAGGTGGTAGGTCTCCAGTCCAAATAATGTAGTCAATGTCCTGCAAATTAACATTGAATACTTACACATCGAAATTATACTTTCAATTTTATCGCATTTAAAAAACTTCTAAGTATTATTTTTAATTGAAAAAATCTTATTCATTCAAACTATACTTTCACATATCGTTATAAAAATAGAATTTTATTCGCCGATCCCAACCAGCGATACCGCAAAACTGATACACGGCAACATAAAATTCATCTATTATATGCACCTTGTGCGTGTCAGCTATGTGCTGTAGAGCGTTCTGGAATAGTATCATTGGGGCGTCGCACTTGCGGTAGTCGCCCCACTTGCCCGCGGCGGTTTCGTTCGACTTGGCAACTCCGTCAGCTGCGCGACAACACAGGGGTTCACCGCAATCGGCGTTCATGCCTATCTCGTAATACGGATCGTAATGCGTGTCCGAGACTTGCAGAACCTTCAGACGCGGAGCGTCCTCGTCAGGTCGTCGTGTTGGATGGATCGACTTCTTCTCGGTAGTCGGCAGCTGGACTTTCCAGTCGTGACGTTCGTCGTAGCCATTAAGACAGGCGTCTGCGAGTACGAAGCTGCATATCTGAGCAGGCTTCATGTCTGAGTGTTTGATCACTTCCACTACATCGATCTGAAATGTAAGGGTTGTGTTTACTTATTGTGTTATCTATCGGTATAGGATATAGTAAGTTACAAGAAATTTACGAATTTGTGTAAAAATGTCTCTTTAACAATCTCTTTAAAAAGTTGAATTTGTTGGATAACTCGCGAAAACGTTTTAAATTTGATTCTACAAAGCATAATTCTGAAAATAGTTATTCAAAAATAGGGTGTTAGGTAATCAAAACCGGCACAGATAATCAGTTAATTTGAATGATAGGTAATTACTTAATTAGTGATTAAGCTCACTGATAGGTAAGACAAATATAAAAATTTTATTCAGTTTCTTTTCACACACTGCTTCAAACTCAAAGATATCGTTAATTAAAAATCTTCACTATTTATTCATTATTTACTTTTACGATTCAATACTAATTAAATTCATTATTGAATATCGCGAATTAAATGCAATGTTTCCATGGACATAATCCATTCCGTCATCTCTGAGTATGAGAAAGCAACCTTATCCTTGACATCATAAGAAGCTAACTTTCATAAAAACTTAACAAAACTTACACCAATGAGATTCATTATGCCCGAGCACACTCTTTGAGTCTGGATATGGAGGGTGGTGCAGATTGTCGTAGCGAGATTCAGAATATCCTCGTTAGTCTTGCCAGTAGTGGCCATATTTCGGAGAAGGTTTACGCCGAATTTGCAGGCCAGACACGAGACCTTTGTGGTGGTAGATGATTTTACTTCATCGATGACTCGTGGAAGGTCAAACAATTTGCTCACCGTCTTGACCCACCGATCGGTGTCGTTCTCCTTGAGCGCGGTCTGCATATCCGATACCCATCGCGTGTAGTTCATCTGCACGTCACAAACACACAACACATGTTTAATAATGACGTAACGATGATTCCTTGGGAAATACCGCGTGGCGATCGATTGTGCGTATATACATATAATCAAGTCGAAGATCAGAAACTACTTACGCCCGTAAGCCATTCCGGATCGAGCGCATCGGCAATGGGACCCAAGATATTTGGCGATACATCATGAAGTGCATCGTTGACACCGTTCTTTATCTTATTGAGATCATCGGCAATGCCAGTTATTCCGTTTGCTAAGGTTTGCTTTGGATTCTTGATTGCTGTCGAATAAAGCATAATAGAACTTATATATTCACTTGTTATCGCATTTGAAATCATTACTTTAAACATCAATTAGACTAACTTTGTACGAATATTAGTAATACTATATTATTTTGTTATTTATTTAATTTTATTACACTCACCACCCAAGATGCTTGACTGCTGTGAAACTGCAATGTAGCAAAATAAAAACAAAATATTTCCGGCTATCCACCTTTGATTCATCGTTGCTGACTGTCTTTCTTCAACTGTAATCTATGATGAAAAAAAACATTTTTAGACGGAAGTCTTTTTAATTTTCTACAATTATGCAACAAGCCATTATTGTGAAAAAATGATACTGTGATTAGCATGCTATTTCAAAAGTATTTTGGGATCATTAAGTTCTATCAAATCAAACAACGTATGAAAAAATCTTTGAAATTAAAAAAAATAATTTAAAGATTATATCACATGAGTCTTTAAAAGTTTGAAAGCCTCTATAGAGGCTAAAATATATATATTTTCAAAATAAATTAATTTAAAATTTGTTTGCCTCAATTACTTACTTGCAAAATACAGCCAGCATTAGTTGACTTGCTCTGAAGTCCAAATAAATAGAATCACAGCCAAATTTTCACTAGTCACCTACAAAATAAAAATATATTTTACTATTTTAAATGAAATGTCGTCGTAAAATAATCTATCAAATATTAAAATAAGATACGAGAACTGTATTATAATTTCTACTTTCAAATAAAACTAATACATCTTATCGTATACGTATTATATATCTTATCTGAGACACTATCATTCGTACAGAAAATTAAAGTACGCGCGAAGCATCATGTGCGACGGCCGAACTCGTAATGTTTCTCTCACGACTGCGAACGTGTATTATATTACCCCGCGCGAGTCCTCGAAAATCCCATTTTTATAGCGTGAGCAAGAACACACGGTAAACGAAATGGAAAAATTCGGAAAAGAATTGACTTTGGTGGGAACGAATTCAGCTGTATAAATAGCACACGTAGTGAAGTGCTAACTTTATAAAGCAAAATTGTACAAAGCAAACTACAATGTATTTACATTGATACATCTTACTTCAACTACCAGTTACGATAGCTAGCTAGCAATCATTTCTGACATATATCGATATGAAAATTGCGATCAGTAAACGATTAAGTAAATTATTCAAACCGTTATCTCAGCAATAACAGTGCTTGAAGATAATTAATATGTCAACAAGTAGAAATTAAGTATATGAATTTTTATTATTTAATTATTATTTTATAATATAAATCGAATTTTTAAATTAGTTTTGAAAACATTAATAATTGATTAATAACTAATTCCCGCATGAGAAATATTGAATAGGCAAATTGTAGACTATATATGGAGGAGAAAATTCTAAACCGAAAGTTCCTTTACCATTTTTTTATATAATAAGCAGTTTTTTAATCCATAATGTATCAAAATCGATAATTTTTAATGGAAAATATATATCTATAGATATTGCTTTATAAATATAGATATACATTTTCTGTTAGAAATTAACGATTTTGATACATTAGGGATTAAAAAACTACTTATTATATAAAAAAAGTAGTAAAGGAACTTTCGGTTTAGAATTTTCTTCTCTATTCAAATATATGTAGTAAAACATACATTTCCGGAACAATTTGTGTAAAGCGAACAAAGCATGGAACTAATCTGAGAATAGTATATGGAAAATAGTATGATAAATATTTGTTTTGAGACGCCAGGGTCACATACGGCTCACACATCTTACCAAAGTATTGGTAAGATACCATTTTTTAACAAGTTTTATTGTTACAGAATTAACGAATTATAAGAATAAAATTATGATGATACTAGCATGATGGCTCATATAATAAAAATATGCAATCAAAGATTTTAAAATGTAAACAAAATAATTCTTTGATGAATAAGAAACAAAATAAAGAATTGAACAATAATAAGATTTTCTCGAATTATCAAAGAAAAGATATCTTATTTGTGTAGAACATACTATGATTAATTCTAAGCTTAGTTAATCATTGTATAATTTAGTATTCATACGAATGCTTTGCTTTTCGAAAGACTAACTTTGAATCTCCACGAACTCTAAATCACGGATTTCGCTGAAACTTTAGAATATGCTTTTAAACAACAAAACGTGAAAAAACTCATAATCTCGCAGTCTAATGCATTAAAAAAGTCTGATAAACATATTCAATATTATAATTAAAAGTTCATTAAGAATAATGTATCCGAAAAAAATCAACAGAAAGAAACTATCTTTTATTTTATTTTTTAAAGAATGTTTGTTATGTCTAAAATAGTAACATTTTAAAGTTGGGCAAAAATTTGTTTAATATAACTTTAAACATAATTACAATTTCTCCATTCTAAAAAAAATTGAATAATAGGTTATTTTCTCTAGTTTTATTTTCCTTTTAAACAATTACCTGTGACTTTAAATGATTAACGTCTTAAGTAAATGTTATTTTTAACGGGCTTTTAAGAATATGCTAGTTTACTATCTGGCTATAATCAATACCTAATCAAATTTTTTTATCAAAATAACCATCGGTGCATATTTCTCACACTTCTATTAACTAACGAGCATTTTTTCCGTCTGAAAACAGGATCAGGCTCGGGCTCCGGGAGCAGCGGCTGCGCGTCCAGCACCCTGGGCAGCCTACCCACCAGCAACCGCTGCTACTCGTCTCTGCCTCGCGGCGCCCTCGCCGCGTATGGAGGCTCCAATCGACCCGCCACCCTGCCCAGGTTACCCTTGGGTTTGGGTCTTGGCGTCGGCGGCTCAAGCAGCAGTAGCAGCAGCAACGGCGGCAACGGCACCCTGCCCAGCAGCAACGGCGAACGCGATCGCGACAGCAGCAACGGTAGCAGCAAGCGCAACAGTGATAGCGTCTTGTGCCACAGGCTACCGACGTTACATCCGCTGCCCGCCTGTGACATTGTCAGCCATCAGGGCACCGGCTTCCATGAGATTTTCAATGCTATCAGGTGAGCGTACAAATTCACAATGGTTGTTTTTTTATTTAATATTATACCTATAGTTTAATTTTTAATCCAGCTATTGAAAACGGAAATAAATTTTAACATTTTTTTTAGTCGAATAGTTAGATAATGTTAATTTGTTTCACGTTGACCTATTCAATTATTCTATATAATATTATAAGTGTAACAATCATGCAAAAAAGATTGACCAGGTATTATAACGTTTTAACGTGTGAATGATTAAAATGTTAAAAATATAATATAATTTATTTTTCTCTAATATTTTTATGTAAAAGGTTTTTATCGATCTACTTTACACAATGTAGCCTTTTATTTGTATCTTTTGAAATTCGTGAAGTTGCGACATACCACTACTTCACTTAGATTTCACTTAGATTTACTGATATAATATATATTTATCAACGATAATTGATAAATTATCTCATTTGAATGATTTGAATAAGACTGCAAAGATAAATAAAAAGTTACTTACTTTTATTTTATATGATTAAATAATCTTCTAATTAACATTTCATTAAAAAATTAATCTAAAAATTGATTAGAAAATCAAGGAGCGCGGGAGCACTCCGAAGACAATTACTATATACTTTAATTTAAATTTTGCTGAAAAACTTTTTTACAACTATAATTTATAATTCGCACTATTCAATTCTATCGTTATAACCACAAAATTCAAATTTCAATTATTCATTGAATATATAATACATACTAATGAATATATAATACATATGTAAAAAATGAATGTATAACATTTAATATAATGAAAATGAAATGCTCATTTGCTCATGTAATTATTGTATTAAAAATTCAAAAAGAGTTAATTGATATATACGACTATATTTTAAAATTAGATGTATTTTATTAAAATATAAAAAATAAAGATTTTAATGTTTTTGTAATTTCACGGAGAAGTAATTAAAAAAGTAATCATATTTAATAAATCACATTCTTACACCTATTGTACTTTTTTTTAATTCTTTAATGAGGTACCTTACTCTCTAAAGTTGAGTTAGTGAAAAATCCACTGTATACTAGTGAATATTGCTCCACCGTAGAATTCACTATGAATTAGTGGATATTCACTATTTTAAATAGTAAAATTTTACTAATTGTCTAGTATAGCCATTCTTATGAATTTGTTTATTTGGGGGTCAATTCGCAGTATGTATCAACTGTTAATTGGACTGAACTCTTCAATCTTTTAATACAAAACTATTCTGCAATTCTGAATCTATTGTCAATAAAGACATCATTTTTAAAAAATATTTCCCTCTTTGTCACTATGATGAAAGTTAAAAATTATTATAGATTTTACAAAGTATAAATGAAAGTATACTCTCAATAAAAAGTAACTTTACGATTCCATTACTCATCGATATTAATAAAAGAAGGATTCTCATCTCAATAGCAACTCGCTTCGTCCACTCTACACATCTCCAAAGCCACATAGCCACTTTCTCGAGCAGCCACAAGCCGCGCAGCTTCTTGTTGCACACCTCTACCGCAGCGCTTGGAATTCCCTCTCAAGGGGTAGATAGATACACATAATACTCAGAGGATCTTCTCTGCAATAACTTCCCGTGCGAGCGAGCGATACGCTCGCCCCCTCCCCTCCGCCTGCGCGTAAGACGCAAGCTTCCCTCATTTGCATATAGCTCATTTCTCGCGCGCGGGCTCGTCGCGTGTAAGTGGAGCGCGCACTCAGCTGCTTATCAAAGGCTAGACGCGACCTCGCGCATGCAACATACTGATGCTCTTTCGTAGGTCGACGAAGAGAGAGAGGGAGAGAGAGGGAGAACACTCGAAACGTCTAAAGCGAAGCGTGTACGATATTGGGTTAATTGTCGGGTGCGAGGTTGTTACATGCTCGTGGGCCCTTTATCAGTCTTGTTTCGTTTTGGCGAAAGCTTGTCTTTTCTAGCAGCGTCTATAGGACTCGGAGAGAATTTTTTTTAATTTTTTTCCCTTTATGCTTTCGACGCTGAAGTACCGCCCGTAGACGCGAATTTCTCGAGTGCGTAGAGGGTAGTTTGAGCTTTGAGCATTGTTTCTCATCACAAGTTCGAGAGGAAGGCACAAGAGTGGCGTTGAAGGGAGACGGGAAAATTTAGTGTAATTTAAATTTTTTGCAGTAGGTTGAAAATACACGCTTAAGTGCTGAACGTATAGAAACAAATAGACGTACCATTATGCAAAATGAAAATTTATATATCAACAATGAGTGAGTGTAATTTTTGTTAATTTTATTATTTGTTACTATAATTTGGATAATTATTACAAGTCTCTTTAATTTATATATACTACGATGAGTACGTTACTTTTGCCTTCTATAATCATTCATAAAAAGACATCCTAATGACTTAATGCCGAGGTATTATATATATATATATATATATAACAGAAAGTACAAGCTTTTTTGTTTCAACTCTCTACACTCAACGATCCCGTAAAAGATACGTGAAAGCCATTATTTATTCGTTAGTTACGATTCGAAACAACTTTTTGCCAAAGTTTATTTGGAAATCTAGTATCCTAAAATATCAAAAGCGACTTTCCTCGAGACTAAAGGAGGAGTAAGGAAAACAGGCTGAAAAGCAAAGAAAGTATAAGTAAATAAAGTTCACGGGGAATGCCTGCAAATAAAGACGAAAAAGCGCAGGAGTGAAGAGAAGGAGTTGGAAACTTCAAGAGCGAATATTAAAAAGCCGACGGACAAATGCGTTTTATCGCGAGCGCGCGCTAAAGCAGAGGGGAAAAGGATGTGGAGGCCGGAAAAGGAGGAAGACGAAGAAGCTCACGGGAAGCATGAGAGGACGCGCAAGCGGTAGACAATATTTATTTCCACGGGAGCGACAGTTCGGATATACTCCCTCTCCTGAGAGGGCTTAAAAAGGATTCACTTTGGGAAAGAGGGAAAAAAAAGCCTTGGTATTGTTTGCCCGTTAGTATAGAGCACAGGGCGGTGTTTCCTTATCCTCACGGCTTTTTTCGCGCGCACAGCTTCGCTATGTACAACGGCATGTGCGTATCCCATACATTTTCGAGTTGGCGTATTCACGCACCGCAGTATACCTGCACGCGTTCGCGAAACTTTTTCTGGCTTCGACAGGAGCCCGACGCGCCTGTCCCCTGCGGCCGTTTCTCTTCATCTGGACCGCATTTGACTTTCACGGCCGATGTTGTATATGTGTCTGGCCTTCTCGACCGGACAGTCCCTTGTTCGGTAAAAGTTTTTTTCTCTTTCTTGCGGGGCGGATTAGGTTTCGTTCGAATTGTCGCAAAAAAATGGACGACGTCGGCGAAATGGAGAAGTTTCCGAGTTACTTTGACGAGTCTTTTATTAGAAAAGGTGCGGGTTGGGAAGGTTTCGAGATTGATTGATTTACATTCGAAATTAACAAGGGAAAGATGAAGATAAAGCGATGTATGAACGGAGTTTTTTGTTCAAAAATTTTGTTAACCTTGCAAAAACTTTTATTTCAATCATTTTAATTCGAGCTTGTGATTGTAAAAGCACTAGTATAATTACTTAAAAAAAGAATGTAAATTTTTTAAGTTTTACACTTATTGCGCCAGCCATTCCATTCGTATAATAAAGCGAAACGAGGTCTAAATTAAAGTGGACATAGAATTATAATTAAAAATACAACAAAGGCGAAAAACGAATGGCAGCCGATAACAGGGACGATAAAAGAAGCGCGAAGGCAGAGAAAGAGAGGCCTTCTTTTCATCACGGCCTTTACAATAGCCTTACAGGCCAGACACTTCCTCTTTAACGACGACCAAGTCCCGGATATTGTTCTCTGCGCGATGTGAGCTTTCGACGTCGGTAGTGCCAAACAATATCGCACTGTCGGATCGATCATTGGGATGAAACTACCAATAAACGCCATCGAATATTAATAATGAAATTCATCAAATACTCTTTTATCAGTTTTATTAAAATTGTATGTGCCGCCACTGGTGATTGCGATATTTCATATGAAAAACATTTTATTAAATATTTGTTTATACCAAAAAACAACTTGATTTTCAATGGTAGCCATTTCGTTTTAATTAGAAAAAATCAGAATATTCTTTTCAGAATTATATATATTTTCTATTGACAACAGAAGTATTTGTTTTGAACAATAAATTTTATTGTATTGTATCTCGAATAAAATAAGTATTTATTTTAAAAAAGAAAACAAAAAAATAACTTTATTTTTAATTGTAACCGTTTTGCTTTAATTATAGAGAAAATCGAACTATTCTTTTCAGAATTATATATATTTTCTGTTGACAAAAAAGCATTTGTTGTCAACAATGAATTTTATTGTATTGTATTTCGAATAAAATGGAAAAGAAATAGCTCTGGAAAATAACTGATAAAAACTCAAAATGTAAAAAAGGTAAAAAGCATCTGACATCCCGGTTAATTAAATGTTTACTTCTTGTAGGTTCGCATAACGTTGTATATTAAATAATTTTATTCCGTCTACATATCAAATTCATAAATTAAATAAAAATAAATTTTAAATCGCTGTTAAGAATCAATTTGATACGACTATTTGTTTAACATTATAAAAGGGAAAACTAAAGAAACTATAATTTATAATTTTTAATGAATATGATTCTGAATACTAAACTTAAAATAAAAAAAGTAAACAAAACAAAACAAAAACTTCAAATATATTGTTTATTTGGTGAGTGTTAAGTTGAAGTCCAACACTTTATGACACCCCATGGCAAAGCTGAGCTTTTAAACTATGGCCAAACTCATTTAAGGATTTTCATCGGTTTATTAAAAGTGAGCGAAAATCTCATGGGGTGTGGAGAATCTTTTTGCGCAGTACAATAAAATTGTAACTCAAAGGGCAGGTATATACCAATCGTTGAGGATAATAGAGGTCAAAGCATAATACAAGAATTAGCGACGTTGTTCCTCGATGTCACCCCATATATATATATATATATATATATATACAATCAATGATAATTCGTGCAACTGTACTGTGTTTCTCATTAATGATGTTATAACTACACATTTTTTATCAAGATTAGTTTTTAGCGTTAAAATTACAATAAATAATCCTATAGAACTATTAATGATTTTTCAACATTGTGAAAAAAAGTTGACCAATTATTATTTTTCGCTGTCGCACAACAAAACAAACCTATAGTACACAATATTTTAAAGACTTTGATAAAATAATGAAACTTTATCAATTTTTCTTCAATTTGCAATTTTTAAAGCTTACAATATCGAAATTATATTTTCACACAAACTTACTAAACTGAAAAATCATTAACTATTCTACCTAATTATTTATTGTAATTTTAACGCTAAAAACTAATTTTTGGTAGGAACTGTACAGCCATAACATCCTGAAGTGTCCCGACTCAAATAAAGACCCATGCACCCCATGGTAACCGAATAAAGGTGCGTGGTCGGCTTGCTCAACTTTTAAAAGACGGGTCTGGTACCCTTAAGGACCACCTGTTCGGTCGAAGACTTGTCTTGAGTTATATACACACACACACAATTTAAAGAGGTCGATTTGTACTGACAATTTCCCGCCCTTTAAAGGTTAATGAGCCTTTTAAACTATACCTACATGGATGACCCTAAGGTTTAAGGTGTTATAAACAGGGGTTTATAACATCTTGAACCTTTAACTAATTAGATTATTGGTGGCGCTTTTCTGGTATTGTCCAAAAATAATAATTTACTGTCGTAATAAAAATGGGTCTGCATGTAGTCTGCAGGTCAATTAGTAGCTGCTTTTACAGTATATAGAGAGGGCTAGTCGATTCTGATCGTGCCGGTCATATCTATTACCTGGATTTTTCAAATTTCCTCCAAGTATTTCTGATTTTTCGGTCAAAATCCTTTATATTGCGGAAATTTCCATGTATAAGAGTATTTTCAAAGACAACTCGTTACAAAAGAATATGAAAATAATAACATAAATATTGAAAAAATCAGTATTAAATAAAGCTTAATGTTTTTATAATTTAGATTCGATGATGCAAAAATCATAATAAAATATAATAATATAAGTAGACTTTAACAGTAGTCTATCTTATTAATTTTTATAAAAATATAACTGTTTTAAAGTATCTATTGTGACGAAAAATATAATCATATATAATCATAGATTTATTTTTCTCTATTTACGTAAGAATTTTCCTTTGCGTATTTAATAAGCTTGTAATAGATACTTTACTGAATCATCTGTAATATCAATCGAATAACACATTATAAAATTTGTGGTTAATAATTTTTTAACAATGTTGAGTGTATTACGTAAACCACTCACTTATTGACTTGTTTGAAGAACCAGCTGCTTAATATGAAATAAAGCTGTTTTTTGACTATATTGACATTGTAAAAATTGCTTTGTTGATAACAAATCTATTAAAACACTGGTTTAAAAAGTACATAAAAAAATACACTAGAAAATAGAATCCTCCATTCATTGAACTTAAACGAATAAAAATTGGTATATAACCCTTTGTTATACTAATACCAATTTTCACAAAACCTATATAAATATTTGAAAATAAAAAAATTTATTCTAGATAAAGAAAAAATGTTTATTTATAACAAATCATAACCCGCTTTATATTTTCCCACAGAGAACCTAACTGCAAGCTGCGTTCGTTAAACGTGTCCAAATGTCTGCTGGGCGGCCTGGACGCCGCCTGTCTCGGTGAAACGATTCGGCGCGCACGCAACCTGGACGCAGTGCGAGCAGCAGGTGCTTCGCGGCCAGCCGACGTGATGCCCCTGGTACTGGCGCTAGCTGAAGCACCGTGCCTTCAGCTTCTCGACCTCGCCAGTCCAAGGCTTGCTCTCGACGACCATCCCTGCAGACTGCTCTGTCACGCACTCGCGAGAAACGCGACCTTGAGGCTGCTCAGCCTTGAGGGATGGACTTTCAGGATCGAGGTAAGCGTGCATGGAAACTTTTTTTATATTACCTTGTTTGTTTTTTTTCTTACTAAAACGGTCGGAATGAATGTGACATGGAGGTTTAGGATATAATGACGCGTGCAAACAGTTTTTATGTTTGTTTCTACATTAGATAATTGTAATCACTACGGTTTGTACAACCGAGTGAAATTTCATCATTGTTAGTAGTAATTTGATAACATTATCACAACGTGTGGGATAAGAGAGTGTATATGTAAGTCAGGGTTTCGACTCATTCGTGAAGATAAATTTGTAAATAGTACAATGTAAAGCTATATGGTACACTGAAAGAAGAATTTGTTTATCATTAATAAGAAGATATATTAAAAATACACAGAAAAATTTATTTATATTTACTCTTTGTGA